>OMKK01056314.1:11273-27017 GCA_900302305.1 Polymixia japonica | reverse complement strand
TTCTCTTCTTTAGGAATCTCTCTCCATTGGAGAGGAATTATGATGTGGGTAACCGAGAGCTGTTGGCCATCAAGCCGGCACTGGTGGAGTGGCGCCACTGGTTGGAGGTAGCGGAGCAAAGCTTTGTGGTATGGACAGATCACCATAATCTCACCTACCTACAGACAGCCAAGCATCTTAATGCTCACCAAGCCTGATGGGCATTATTTTTTGGGCGATTCAATTTTACTTTGTCTTATCGCCCTGGCTCCCGTAAGGTTAAGACCGACACACTGACACACCGCCACAGAAGGGGGGTGCAGAACCCGTTTCCATTTTACCTCAAACCTGCTTTGTGGCCACTATCACCTGGGAGATTGAGTCGGGGGTGAGAAGGGCACAGACACAGCAACCTGATCCAGGTAATGGTCCACCTAACCGTTTATTTGTTCCAGACACTGTGCGCTCCAGAGTCCTGCAATTCATTTCGCAAGCGTGGAAGGCGTTTTGTAATGCGTTGGGAGCTACAGTTAGTCTGTCTTCAGGATACCACCCGCAGACGAATGGACAAGCGGAGAGGGCTAACCAGCAGATGGAGGCAGCACTACGCTGCATGACATCCGCCAACCCATCTACCTGGAGCACTCAGCTGACCTGGGTGGAGTGTGCGCATAATTCATTAATGAATTCATCCTCTGGTTTTATCGCCGTTCCTCTGTTCACTGGGGTATCAGCCCCCTTTACTCAGGAGGAGGAGGTGGATCTACCATCGGTCCAGGCGCACATACGACGTTGCCGGAGGACGTGGAGGCGGGCCCGCACTGCTCTGCATGCGAGCATCCAAACGTTCGCAGGTTCAGGCCAACCGCCGCCGCACTCCCGCACCCATCTATTCTCCGGGGCAAAAGGTTTGGCGAAGGATCTGCCACTAAGAGTATAAGCTAGGAAGTTGGCTCCACAGTTTATACTGTAGGTCCATTTGAAATAGACACTATGGTCTGACAACAGACCACGGTCAGAAGTACGCCAAGAGGCGTTCGTAGAGGGGGGGCACTGTTATGCCATCTACTTCCACTGCCAGGCAGTGATCGGGTGTCTCGTGTTAGCATGGGCTTTCCTGCCTGCTTGTTCCCTCGACCTTCGCCTGTCCCTCCAACTAACTAGCCTAAGCCCATCGACCACTGCCTGGACGTCTGAACTGTTGTCTGCTTATGCCCCGACCTGGACTGCCTGACCACGCTAGAGCTGTTGTCTATTTACCCCAATCATTTGTTAAATTAAACCCATTATTTATCTTATAATTACTTTGTCTCTGTCGTGCGTTTGGGTCCACTTATTCATAGACTACAACACAGCGGGTATTCAAAAAAGAGAGAAACTACCAAAGCACAAATTGAGGCATTCAGACATTCACACATGTAAAAAAATTACATTGCCAAGTGGCTCTCAAATATAATTGAGACAGGGATTAGTCATCTTTCAACAAGAGACATTTTATGAAAAGTGACGCAGTTGATCCCGTTTTGCTAAGTCTTGGGCTTTTCTGTTAATGTTTTTATAATCACAGTTTTCACCTGTGTCATTGGGTTGTTTAGGCTCTGGCATGTTACTTTGCTGCAATGGTGAGCGCACACAGACATGTACGCTGCCAAACAAACACAGCATCCAATGGGAAATCAGGTGGGAATGTGAAATTTCAGCTCTACAGTATCTCACATACATACACATGGCTATACTGTCTGAAAGGCTTCAGCTGCGTAAAGGCAATTACTGTATACACATCCCTCAGCAAGCCAAGGGCAGATAATTACACGGTGCGTGAGAAAGATTTATTTCTTCTAATAGAGAAGATGAATGGTATAAAATAATATTTTATGTGGGAGGCAGCGTGCTTATAAAGGAAACCTGGCATATTTCCTAGATGTAACCACAGACATTAAAAAAATCATACATTTCCACAGAACCAAGTTGTTGGCAGGTCTTGAATTCAGTGAATTGATCTGTTATATAAATACTGTTGCTGTCCCACATTTGTTTAGGTGTATCATTTATTCAGATTTAAACAAACTTACTTGACTCAGACACGGTATTTTATGTTATTCTTGTCAATGAATAAATACAATGGCGGCATTATCCAATGTTTGCACATTGGGACAGATTAATAATGAAACAACTTGATGTTTATCTTATTCCCCAGTAGTATTCTGATTTATAGCTTTGTTTCTTCCTCCGTCAAATAACTTAAAAAAAATGCTACAACAGGTGAAAATTTGCCCGCATATGTCAATTTTAGACTAATTTGACCATTTAGTTGAAAACTCTGCAATCAGCGCAACGAAAGGAAAGACACACATTTATATTGATAATTATTGGCCGCAGCGAAAGAAACTGGCTACTGTATATTAGGAATGGAAAAAGTACCGTACCTTATTGGTTTAGTATTCTTTATAGAGTACCAGTTGCCGGTTACCAATGTCCTTCAGCATCCGATGTGCAGGAGCAGCCTCTCTTGTTTGTGCTTAACCTTCCAGTCTGCGCCTTTGGAGAGATGCGTGGCAACGTGTTTACCCCTTATGAGAGGAATGTTACAAATAACCCGAGATTTGAAATAATAAAACAACGACGGCATAGATAATTTGAAGCTCTTGAAGTTCTGCGGTATTTTTGTTTGGCAATATAATGTCGCCATTATTCATTGATATTGCTATTATTATATTCCCATTTCGTTTTAATGTGAACTTGACGCAAGCAAACCAATCAACAGGTGCGGCCAGGGATGGATCTACCTACTTTCTCCCATCAGTACATTATATCTTCCAACTTGACTGAAAGAACCCCCCTGACTGAAAAATGTTATTGTTGTGATTATAGTCTCCGTGGTAGACTTTTACGCCTCCCTAAACCTGATCGAAGTGCTTGATAACGGTTGTTTGCCAGACCCATAAATAACCACTAAGGGGGCGTTGTTTTCATGGTCGTGGGGTTTATGGTGTCAAATTGTGTTCTGGTCCCTGCAAAAACGGACAGTGTTCTTTTTTCTTAATAGGTAGGGTTGTTTTCTGTATTAATGCAGTGGAAGTAAGGTAAGTGCTACTGTAGGCTGTCTCATCTGCTAATGGTTACAGATAAACGTTGTGTAAGACAAACGGTGGGCAGTTTGTTAAGCAAGTCTCCATGATAAGGTCCATGATAAGGTCCACAGGGGGTGGACAAAATAACACACCACGCCCAACGTTTATATCAAAGACCTAATAAGGAGCAGGGCCACCCTTTGCCTTCAGAACAGCTGCAATCCTTCTTGGGATGCTGTCATATAAGTCCTGAACTGTCTGTAACGGGACGCTGCACTATTCTTAAAGAAGAAAAGCCTCCAGTTCTTTGAGGGATGAAGGAGGTGAAATATACCTTACACTCCTTTACACTCCAGAACCTCCCATAAAGGTTCAACGATGTTCAGATCAGGTGATTTGGGAGAACATGGAAGACATGGATGACTTCATCCTGGTGTTCATTAAAAAAAAAAACACTCTTGAATTTGTTTAGCGGTGTGTATGGGGGTATTATCATCCTGGAATATGCGAACGTCATGAGGAAACAGTGTTTGCACCACAGGGGTCCTGTAAAATGGTTTCATATCCCCTTGCCATTATACCAGTATGCGAAGCAATCATTGGACCAAATGACTGCGGCGCGATGGCTGCCCATACCCTTACGGATCCCCCACCACGTTTAACAGTTGGCAACAGACATTGTGGGTTTAAGGCATCCTTTGGCTTTCTCCACACGTAAATCCATCTGGTATAGGGGATAGGGTGAAAGATGACTCATTAGAGCATATTACTTTTTTCCATTGCTCAGGGGTCCAGGTTTTGTGCTCCTCACGCCAGGTTATGTGTCGTTGTGCGTTGGCCTTGGATAGAAGCGTTTTCTGAATGGAAGCCCTGCCATAAATTTCAGCTTTGTGAAGCTCACAGAGGTGCCGATTCAATTTTGTGTTCATTTTTGAGGCTGTGTGTGCATTTAGCAACTATCTAAGTGTGCGTCTATCCCTGTTGGTGAGCTTTAACTTGCGACCACTGAGCCTATTTGCCAATGCAGTTTGTCCACGTTTGGCATATGCTGTCGTGATTTGTGAGACTGTTCCCTTTGACATTAAATATTCTGTTGTTTTTGTGACCGATGCACCTGCAATTCTGACACCGACTATTTGGCCTCTATGGAACTCTGTTAGTTGGCTCATATTTCTTTGAAAACTCATATCACATATATATATCACATATCATGTGCTAATTGTCAGACTTCTTTTATAGCTGACACACTGCTAATTGGCAATCAACCCAATATGACTCACCGTTGCACCTGCATTTGTAATTGTGATTTAGTTATTTCAAAGTTGAAGGAGCTGTCCCAATACCTACACTTGCAGTCTTGTGGACTTAAATGCGTGTTCACACGTTACCAAAGTATGCATGTCCACTTAACCCACAGTTTATGCAACCATACCCTAATACCGCTTCAGAGCAGTATTCAGAGTTAAGTGTATCCCACAAGTCATCACGTTCATGACGTTCCGGTGAAGGAGAGTCGCCAAGATGTGGGAAGGAAAACTTTCCAAAGTAAGTTATGCTTGTTTTAGCACTAGCTGTAGATAAAATATATGTCTTAATACATTGTAGCATACATTAAACATGTCCAGTAGAAATTACAATGTGTTTATTATGAGCATAACTGAATGACATCATCAATCCAGAGTGTCCCAAATGTGTTCTGCTTGCATGTACTTGTTGTACTTGGGCACTATTGACGCTTAATGTCATGGTTTTTTCCCTGCGTGGCTTTTAGCTTTTCTGCTTTGCCTTGTTTTGTATAGTTCTGTTCTTTTCATGATTGTGCCCTGCTTGGCTTTTAGTTATTCTGCTTTGCCTTGGTTAATTATAGTTAATTTGGTTCCTGTCTTGGTTTTTGCCCTTCATGGTTTTAAGTTCATTTTGTTATCTTGTTGCCTTAATGTAGTGTTTTCTCAGTCTTGGTTCTCCCCGCGTCTAGCTGTCCTTTGCATCTCTACCTTTCTGTATCTCCTGGTCTTTCTCTGTCTCTCTCTCTCTGTACCCTCTGTATCTTTGTGTCTCTGTGTTAGTGTCTCACTTTGCCCTCTTTGTATCTCTTTGTCTGTCTGTGTACCTTTGCCCTCTGTGTCTCTCCCTATGGTTTCCCGGTGTTCCCTCTACCTCAGTGTTTCCCTCAGTGTCTTGGGTGCATCTTGTTTTCATCGTGTTTCCTGTTCAGTGTCCAGGTTTTGTATTTCTATGTGTATCAGGTTCCCCGGTCTATTTCCTTTAGTTCTACGTCCGGTATTTCCTTGTCTGGTCTTAGTCTGCCCAGCTGTGTCTCATTTGTAATCACCCAGTGTATATCAGACTTGACTTTGTCGGTCCATTGTGTGCTCTAGATGTGTTTGCTGTTGATTTGTGTTTGCTGTTGATTTGTGTTTGCTGTTGATGTGTTTTCTGTTGATGTGTTTTCTGCTTGTGTTAGTCTTGCTTTTTCCTTTGTGGTTTCCGGTTTCCTTCCCTTTTGAGTTTTGTTCAACATTCCCTGCCTGAGTTCTGCATTTGGGTCCTCACCTCTCCAGCACGTGACACTTAATGGAAATGCATCACAACTGGGCACTTGGCAAAGACCGCAAGTGTGGGTATTGGGACAGAGCAAGACTCCTTTTTCATGTGGTGTTTATTTTGTCCGCCCCCTGTATTTTAGCCTGAATGTTGGAAATGTCTAAGACATTAACAATATATAACCTCAGGAACAGTATTTTAAAGGTTATGCTTGACATGGACAAATAAGGTAGAAAATCCAGCGTGTCCACTTACTCTTGATAATTATCTTAGGCCTATAACAGATGTGCTTTGGCTCAAGTGCTTCTCCTTTTCATCTGGTGATGTTGATACTGTTTACTCATTGGTCCTCAACACATTGATCTAAGCTGCAATAAGGATTTGGATATAGAACGTAACGCTGTTTAATTTACTATCAAGCTTCCTGTGGACTTTGTATGTGAAGCAAACTTTCAGTATGACAGCAGCTGGAATTTGAAGATTAACAGAGAGGGGAGATATTCTGCTATCTGTCATGATATAAAAACACATTGTTATCCTTGTACTATTTACAACCCTTGTTCCCTCACAACCCTTGTTACCTCACTGAATTGAATAATTTAGTTCATACTCGGTGTCCTACAGAGTGTTAGGAAGTGAAGACATGACTGTGCCATGGGTAATGTCAAGCTTTGATGTCATCCAATAAAAGGTACAGTTCTTGTGATCTTGCACGCAGCTTGAAATCTTTTTCAAATGCATTTTTTTTTTTTTCCAACTAATAGATGCACCGACCTAGGGAGAAGTCGAGACCAAAACAACATAGAAAAAATATAGGACAAAATGTCCCCTGATACTTTGCAATCTAGTTTGTAGCCTTTGAAGTGTGTCAGAGCAACATGGTGAAATGATTAAAACCCGGGTACCCATCAGAACAAACTGGCAGCCATGTTGACTTATGTTTAAACCACTAGGCTTAAGTTCATAAAAATGGCATTGTGATATTTTACATTGTATTATACATGGGATGTGTATAACTTTCCCTTTGGACATCCTATTTGGGTTTGCACCTACAGTATATAGAAATCTTGGGTAGAAAGAGTGGTGGCTGAGAGCAGGTCTGCCACTGGGATGATCAATTGGGAACCTCTCATCACAGTTAGTTTTGAGTTATTCAAGATTGTTTTAAAGGCAGAATTAATGGATCGGTGTAGTTAAGGGATCTTTTGTGAATAGTCTCAGGAAAGTGACTTCTGTGGGTGTAGTGTTAGCCTGCCTTAATCATTGTTATTACTTGCCTTTCTCGTGCACTTAAAATAGAAAAGTATATTGGTTGCCAGGGAATCTAGAGACAGCATTTGCTGTCTGAGATATTGTAGGCTCCTTTTTTTTGAAGTGAGTTTGTGTGTCCTCTGAAAATGATTCATGGCTACTAATCATTGATCAATGTCCTCAGTCCATCCATACTGAGTCTAACCACTTCAGACCAGCTGATAAACAATTAAGCGAATTTCCTCTTGCGGCAAGGCAAGGCAGGTATGTGTACACTCAGAAATACCTTATGTAGCATACCCTAAACTTACTGCGTCAATAGGCATCTCGCTGTGATGATCAAGAGATCTGCTCTGACAAGTTCAATGAACAACCATTTTGACTGTTATCTGGCAAGTGATTACTCCTTCAGAGTTGTAGTTAACGTCAGTACCACTGCTGGGATGTGCATGGTGAGCCACAGAGGTAGCCTGTTACACGTACCAGCTCATCCTGCCAAAACACAGCTAAACCTGCTCTTCAGAAAATGAACTTCATGTCCTCATCCTGGCTGCTGGCCTCCAATCTGTGTTCAAGAAAAACCATTTAAAGTTGTTATTTTGAGGGAGCGCACGGACCCACCTGATTTCAGAATATCGTTTTGAAAATGTGTGTTTACGTGCACATGTATTATTAAATGCTATTCAGGAAACTCAGGTATTCCATTTAATAGTTGGCATGTCCTGATTTTTAGAAACCAGATATACCTGAAATGTGACTGCTGTATTCTGTGTTAAGACGATTGTTGGGGGGGAACTGTACTGGCTTGGCTGCGCTGACGTCCTGGAGATTGTTGCGATGTTCACTTTCACTTCCTTAGTCTTATATTACTGCCCCATTAGTGTAATTGTATATTTGTTATCATTCCATTTACAACCTATAACTTGATTGAAATCTGCCCACTCGGCACCTATTGCACACCTGACCATCCTGGAAGGAGATTGCCTTCCTTTCCGAGATTTCTTCCATTTTTTACCTAACTAAGGTTTTATTCTGGGAGTTTTTTCTTGTCCGATGGCAGGTTAAGGTCAGGGGGGTGTCATTTAATTCATTGTGATCGTGGGCTTGTAAAGCCCTTTGAGACTGTAATGTGATTAAGCGCTATATAAATAAACTTGACTTGACTATGTAACTTGTTTCCATATTTTTATTCAGAATATTTTATTTATTTATGTACACAGGAAAATAAAAACTGCGTAAATATAAAGATTTATATTAAAAAACTTCACAAACTTCCTAAATTAGAACTTAAAACTTTATAAATGGTCTAGTATCTGTAACACCCTGTGCATGTGCATGCAAACCAAAGGGCTCCAGACAGCTGGCTAATGGCTCAGGCTCTGTGTGATGTTGATTATCTTTATTGTTCACCTAGTGTCACTAAAATGAAAAGAGTGAGCCTATTGCCTCCATTAAATATCCTTTCGTGACCTTTTTCTGCGAACTGAACAGCAGCGTATTACACATCTACAATGTCTATGTTGATGATAATATGTCTCGCCCATGAAAGTATGTCACTTTAGTTGGACAAAAACCTTACACTTTCAAAACAGTATATATATTTTATTTTATTTTATTTCAGAGCCAACACATTTACAGCTGTACTGTAAAACGAAATAATTTGGAAATGTTTTTTGGTGTGGTTGAAATGCCTCTAAAAAATACATAATAAATACATAAATAAATTTGTTTTTGGAAGGGTAGTATTTTCTCGTTTGCAGGGAGGCCCAATCTGCCCATTTACTGAACAACATGATGTACACAACACTTAAACGTACCATCTCCTGACAAAGATACTTTGCTTTTAGGATATTAAAATGAAAAATAAAGTGAAAAGTGAAAAAAGGCATGAGATTTCCAGAGTGGTCATAAACTTGTACCAATTTTAATATCAGGGAAGGAATCTGTACATTTGCTATATACATGAAGTTATTATTAATATTATTTACTTTTGATACTCATGCAAGGGCATTTTAAAAGCTATGACTGGCTTAAAAAAAAATGCCTTCATCTGTTGTGTAAGGGTGAACCTTGCACACTTTAGTAGTACCAAACATTTTTTAAATTATTACTTATCAACACACTCATTCCATTTTTTTAAAGGATTTATATATATGAAGTAAATATGATTTATAAAATGTTTTTGTCTGCTTTAATTTTTTAACTGCTAAACTGCTCTCACTTCCTGGTTTCAAAAAAGGCGGGATTTCTGCTCAAGTATTGGTAAGCTTTCTGTTTTTTGATAAATTAATTAAATAATATTGCTATCAGGTGTGTCTCAACCATAACAGGTCAACTCTGTTGCCCTTCTCAATCAAAACTACATAAGAATTATGATTTAAAAATGTGCTTAGCATTAAGAGAACTCTTAGCAACTTTGAAAAATAATATGGCTACTCACTACTACTATGCTGTGAAATGAAAAAATACAACATTTTGTCAACTCCATAAGATGTCAACTCCATCAGATGTAATGTAATAGCTGAATTCTGTTCAAATCTGTAACAATCAAAAAGAGACCATTCATGTTTGAAATGGTTTTCTGTGTGCTTCCAGGTCTTTTATGTTTGTTCATTATGTTGTGTTTTATATGACGTCAACTCTGTTAGTTGGCTGTCAACTCATTCAATGAGAAGTCACCTCAGTCAGATGGGTTCTTTCTTATATTAATTAAGTTCATAATGATTTATAAAATGAGTTTATGTCAATAAAAAGTGTATATGGTACACCTAATGTGTGTTTTTTGTGTTATAAATTATATTTATGTTGACAAATTACATTATCAACAGAAGTGGGCAACATTATAGTGGTATTTATTTCTTGAATAAAAAGACATCAAACTCTGTGATTATACAGCTAATTAAATAATCTTGTATTTAATACAAAAATTAAAGATTAAGATTAAACCAGACACCACTAAAAAGGGAGCGGCCAGGCATGCACACACACACACACACACACACAGATATGGTGGCCGGAGAAATTTGATCTCTGCATTTAACATTTGTCCTTTCCTCCAGGGGGCAGCCAGGAGCAGTGGACGTGTTCCACATCTTGGTCAGGGACAGGATAGTGTTCTGCATGGGGTTTTTTTATTTGTAGTTGGGGTCCATGTTGGAGGAGACCTATGTGAGCATGGGGAGAACATGCAAAATCTGCACAGAAAGGCAAAAAGGGAGAAACCCACCAAAAAGTGAGATAACCCACCTGAGCACGGTGCCAACAGCGCCCCAGGTGGGAATCAAACCCAGGACCTTCTTGCATTGCTGGTGCATGCCACCAAACAAAAATCATTAAACATTTCCTTCATGTTTTTGTGTCCATGACAGAGTTGACAAAATTCAAGTCCTCAGCTGTAAAAAATGCTATTTAAGAAAGAAATTCAATCACTGGGATGTTGGCCTGTTACAAGATTTAATTGCCAAGACTTTGATCTTTTAAAATATATTTTCCCAGCATAATTGAAACCAATCTTTTTATTTTTTGGTTGTAAAAATCCCCCCCCAATTAAGCTTTTGTCCCAATTCTCAAGAATGGGTGCTAGAAATTAACCTTAATCTTAATTTAGTACTATGATACGATTGATGTATCTCAGTGCTTCTATTGGAGTCTTTTTGAATTTGGTCAGACACCTTGAAAGCAAATCAATAGACACTGAAATATACCACTATAAAAGTTTGTACCCATTACTAATGTGGCATGCCTTTAATGTGAGTGAGTGTTGCAGTGTTTAAGAGTTTACCTCAACATTATATGTTATGCACAGAATATAAAACACAGCATTAGAGAGAATGATAAGCATTTATTAACACAAGCTATAACTGTTCCACACATGAAAGCAAGACAAATTTACCAAAGCATATTGAGAACATGGTATTGACTTGAACTCAGCAGCACGCTTAACATTTGGAACTTTCCATAGACTACAGTGATTTACCACTAAAACAATATCTAAAAAGTGACTTTTTATTTTTTGGTTGTATGTGTTTGAGCAATGCAGTGTTTTGTGGCATCCAGAAAGGGACATAAGAGAAAAAATGAATAGCATGAATATTTCATGCTCTGTATACAGCGTATGCTGTCATATTGTATCTATCTTGATCAACATATATTCAATATTGTATACCAGACACATCACCTCTATTTTAATCTTAGAATACACAACCTAAAAACTGGTGCCACAGCCTCTTCCTGTGCCTGGCTGCAATTATTGTGTACAGGATTGTGTTCAGCATTTGAAAACATGTAGGTGAACCAATGTTCAGGTCTCCACATCACTGTTTCATATATACAGTACATCTACTGCAGGGTGGGGATATTGTGCATGTGGTCTATAGGTAGCACTACAGGTTACAGACATGCCTAAAGGCAGTTATACTGTACATAGATCTGTGGAAACTATGGACCATCGTTTGGTCTCTACTCCAAAGTATTATTGCTACAGCACATTTGCTATTTATGAAAGATAATGAAATATGAAAAGATGATAATAAATAAATAATAATAAAATAATGAAAGATGAAAACTATGAAATTCCCATTATAAATCAATTAATCATCATTTTGACCCAAGTTATGCAAACTTGAAAAAAGATCCAAGATTGAAATTGATGCAGTTTATAAACATGTTTTCTGAGGATTACAAGGAATAATAACATTATTCAACCCTGCATTCTAGTTAAAGCCTTGTTACTTTCACCTTACCTGAGCAAGAAGTCAGTTAATATCTCCTTACTTAATTTAGAGGATTTTGCTCTAGATACTTAAGTTGTTGTGTTGCATTACCGTGGCTCTTGTTACAATTGCAATATTACCTACAGCAAAACTGAAACTGAACAAAGTTTATGCCAAGAGTGAAAATTTCTTTCAGATCTTAATCAAAGGCAACAAAAGTCAGAGTGGAGAAGTCAGAGCCTGATGGATGGACTCAGCTGTGTAGTCGAAGTTACGGCTGTTAATTGTACTTATATTTAGACAGCCATTAGGAAGCAGGTAGACGTGTCTTCTCTTTGATAGAAATTCTACCTGCTGAACTGAAGAAGAAGCAAAAACACAAGAGATCTAAATATGGGCATATTCATAATATTATTACATTTGTGTGTTTATTTTGTTTTGTAAAATAAAACCTTTTGGACAACTACATTATGTAAAATAACTATCCATATTGGAATATTGGGCGATTATAATGTTTAATATATTTTATATTATAATGATTATTATGTTTTTGACATCAGCTGTTGGCCTGACAACAATTTAGCTTCTGGGGGCAACGGCCAATATTTTGGGGGTTCCGGTGTAGCCAGCAGATATCTGGATAACGGATATCGGATATCCGGGCCAAGACTTTTAATTAAATTAAAAAGCTTAAACAGCTAGAATAAAAAAAAATAAAAAAATAAAAAATAGCCGATGGGTTCCGAGATTACATTTCGGCCAATGCGTTCCGCTTCTTTTGCTCTCCACACACACTGTTTACCTGCTATGTAACCAAAGCCCACTCAAACGTGTTTGGTCAACACTACTACAAACAGACTACAAACAGAAACCAGAACGCTTCTGATGCCAAAGTCATACATCGACAGGCTGTGGATAGTCTGTGCAGGAGTATAACAGACGTGAGAAGTCAACAATATTTTATAATGTTATTTAATTTTGTATGTCTTGCAGTGATTATATATCTTATTTGAGCAGGAAAGTGAGGAGGGCAGAAATCAGACTGATTTGATTTCAGTACCACATGTAACCATCAATGATCTATTTCAAAGGACTCGCAAGTGAGTGCAGAACAGCAAAGTGGAAAATCCAGTGATTAATGTTTAAAAGGGAAGCAGCCAACGACGGAAGCACAATATTGGGTCTTGCTCTTTACAGATGCTTGTTCGTTTAATATTTTGCTGGCTTCAGATCCTTAGTTAACCTTAACTACGTCATAGAGATTGTTTTGAGGTGAGAGCCAAACATGGTAAAAACTGTATATTCCTCACCGCTCAAGCCTGTACAACAGTACAGTCCACCTTGGTGAGTCAGGTGGTCCCAGGAACCTGGAGAACCAAGAAGCCTCAACCTTTCTCTTAACCTCTCTCTGGTCAGCATACACCTCTCCACGATCCGCTTAACCCCCTCCCGCCTAGGAGACACAGTTGACAACATACAAAGACTTATAGTATTTTAATTCTCTCCTGCATAGGAGACACAGTTGACAGTGTCATCACACAAAGTTTTATTCTAAAATGCTATATTTGAAGAAACATTCACCATTCAATATCTCCAAAACAACCCATAGAGATTGTTGGCTATTGTGTCAACCTTGCATTTAAAGGAATACGCTGATTTTCCAGGAAACGTGACTTACATTTATTTTACAGCAAGCCCACTAACTATTTATTTTATATTTCATATACACCTTTGTTTTTAATCAAATAATGTGTGAGGTAGCACGACAAATCTGCAAATCCAAACAAAGATCGGCACGCACCCAGCGTTATTCAGTTGATGTCTCAACATTTATTTTATGTCAAGATGTGCATTCACAGAGCTAGACGTTTCCCGTCTGCCTTCTTCAGTAGCTGTGCAATAATGATCGAACAAATTGGAAGACTGTAGCACACTGGAGGAACGATATATAATATAATATAATATAAAGTTGCGTTCGTTATTCAGTTCATTTGGGGTTAAGGCGTTTGTTCTGTAAATACCTGATTTTTTCCAAGTTTGACTGTGACTCACCACTCAGCGAGGTGCGCGGGGTTACCGAGCACCGTGGCAACAACACGTGCTCCTCCTAGAGACGGCTGGGCCCACAGAGCTCTAACCATTTTCTCTGCTTGAGACTGCACAGCTAACAGGACAGAGTTTTGTTTTAGGACACATACGAGGTGTCCAACACTCTCGTCTGCAGGACAGGACAAAAATATATGGTTTGGTTACGACAATGGAGCTGTAATGTCATAATTTCAAGTTAAAGGGGGAGCAGCACTCAATTTCTACAGCACTCAGTTCAGTTAAAGTGCAGAGTGCATTACCTCTGTCGCAAACACGAGAGCAGATTTTATTCTGCCCCCAAATCTGATTTGTCATACAAATAACACCGCTCTTAATAAAAATTTAAATCAGACGGTTGTGAATCACTGCGTGTATTTTCTTTCAGTGGTGTATAGCAGCTCCATCATAGATTATGGTTTTGATTCCCTGGTTCGTTTACTGGAGAAACAATTGTTTATCTCCACGAACGCTATTGAGCTGTCCTTGGTCATAACAATAACATACAATGATCCTGAAATGGAACTGGTTCACCAATAACGTCTCTTTCTCACCATACAACCCAAAGCAGTGGGAGAAGGCTTGGGCACACAAGAGCTCCATCCCCAGTGACACACAGTACTGCACAGGCCAAGCATCCCGCTCCTGGTCCCCACAGCACAGTCCCTGCGCAGGCAGTAGGATGAAAGGGAAAAGCCTGCGTCTCTGTTTAAATAGTGACAAGAAAGAAAAGAGGATTGAAATGGTGGCGGCGAATAATGAGACAGATAAGGTTGGTATCGTTCGTCATGAGAGAGGACAAATGCGTGTGTTACCAGCATGAGCTGTGTAATCCGACCCCAGTCCTTCTGGGAGGGGTCTGCTCCGGTGGGGCAGTGGGCAGAGGCAGAGAGGACGATAACGCTCTGCTCCGGAGCCCTTTCCAGATCCTCCAGGAGTTTCTCCAAACAAATGCCTCTCTGCTCTGTATCCCAATAACGATACCGACGGATATCTTGGATCCCCACTGCCTGGAATATACCAGGCAACGAGTCTGCAGGAAAAGTAGTAGGCTACTCATTAACTCCTCTGCATCAACCCCATTTAAAGGCCCCACCTGTGATTGCGTGATGGTACCGTTGGTTGAAACACTGTCACACCATCATACCTCGGTATGAGGGCTTTTCATAGTAATTCATTATGTTGGACTTTTCTTTACACTTTAAAATGTTTAATTTCACTATTCTATACAAGGGTTGGCATCATGTGCCAAAAATGAGCTTTACATGTATTCGGAAGATGTAGAAACTAGGTCTTCATTGGAAATGTGTGTAAACACCGGAGTAAAATACCTAGCTATATATTTTGAGTTACAGAGGGTTATTATAATTCTAGACTTCTCATATACAAGATAAACATAGACACAAACATAGGTGAATATACACCAAAACTGTTGCTGGTTGTCTTTAAATGTTGTCAGTTGGAGTCCTCCGTGATGTTTTACTTACCATCACAAGGGGAAGACAGACACACCGTCCCACACCAGGCATCACTGACATTGTACCAATGTCGCAAGAGTTCAGCCCCCAGGCGCACAGCACCAGTAAGACCAACTGTTTGGACACCCAACACCTGTACAACAAGACGTCAGTTATTATAGCCACTGAAGCACCAATCTCCTGTTGATTATCTATGTGACTGCATTTTGCTGTACAGTATACACAAGAGTGGCCAGAATAGGTTCCACTGCACACAGATTCTAACAGGTCTTGTTTGATTAAGAAGTAAGCTGTAGGCTACTCAACTGTAACCACCATAGTGCAAAGGCCTTATCAGCCGTATACCTTCCTGTATAGTTGAAATTACCCTGTTCTCCACTATAGCAGGAGAGTTCTTCCCCAAAGCCACTTCTGTAGCTCTCCTGGTGAACTCAGGCAGGCCGAGGCAGGACGGAATCTCTGCACAAAGAGTGGGATCTGCACTCAACTGCCGCTTTATTTTTCCAATGAGAGGGAGCACAAAAGTCTGACCTTCCTCGCTCAGATATTCTATGAAAAATATCGACAGACAGTATGCCCGTTTCAGTGAAAACAGGTATTTATCACAGCAGTGGAAGATCATTA
>OMKK01056314.1:0-11253 GCA_900302305.1 Polymixia japonica | reverse complement strand
CCCATCCAGTAAATAAGAAAGATGACGTCACGGACGGCGGAACACGATGAAGATGAAGATGAAGCGACTCACCTCCCCCCGCCAGGTAAACTTTGCCGGCGTGAGTGTCTCTCTTGAAGGCAGACAATACTTTTGCTTCAGGGTTCGCTGCAGCAGTACGAGTGTCGATGAATACAGAGAGATTACTTTTTCTGTCTGTGTTTTGATGGACTTCTTCTTCTTCGGCCTCACCGCTGTGGCCGGCTTGCCTCATGTTGAACTTTATCCTGCCAAATCTGTAGGCAGGATGCGAGGCTTTTGTTTTGGCGATGTTGCTAAGCTACGGCACGCATTTGGATACTGTATCTTGGCAACGTTTGTGATGGATAGGTTTATCACCGACGGCGCAATTTGTGCGTTTGATCAGTTTCCTTGACGTCACAGTGAGCGGTAATCAAATAGCCCGTTGAGAAATAATGGGGCGTCAGTAGTGATCTGTTTTGTCAGGCACCCTAAAGACAATTAAAGCCCTGGGGTGTATTTGCTGAGGGGAAATGCGTAAAAGAAGAAAAACAAACAGATCAGTGCTTGGTTTGGGTGATGGTGTCCTTTGTCCTCATGTCGACATGATGAAGCGAGCAGCCTGAGCAGAATTTGGTCGACTGTATAGAAATATAGAAACCATGTAGAAGCAATTTCTTTTTACTGTACCTTTAATTCTAGTAGGCCTGCAATATTGTCGGTCGAAATAAGTATGTAACGGAACGATTGTAACGGACACTTTATATCAAAAACTGATGAACAAATAGCCTACTGTTTTCATTGAAGTATCTCCTAAATCATTTGAATCTTTATTGTATGCGTCCTTTACACCCGAACTAGGACTACTTAACACATTAAACATTGTAACTTTTATTTTAAGCAATAGATAGATATAGTTTACACCTGGTTGTCTTTAGATGTTTATTGATTCAAATGAGAATTTAGCTTCTCAATAGGTGGGCGATGTGAACGCATATTTTTGCAGTGAGAGTAGTGTTCGGGTTATTAGGCCTATGCAGATAAATAAGTGCCTACTTCCACAAAACTCACTCCACACAACAGGCCGTGCAGACCTCGCCCGAGGCTATAGGGATGGAGAGTCGTCGACTCTAATTGCAGCAGAGTCTATGCTAAACTCTGGAATCGAGAAAATTGTTTAATTGAAGTAATTCATTCAGTGTGTGCTGATTTGATTACCCTGGTCTGATCCATTTTGTGAGGTCATAAAATAATTTTTGACATAGGGCTACAATTTGAGGTTTTGTTCATTGATTGATTCATTTGGAATTTGATTCCATTAAGGAATCAGAATTGACTCCAACAATCTGGAATCGTCCCTATCTGAGTCTGTCTCTAAGTTATGGAATCATGCTCATGATCTACATGACTAGTATATTGTATGAGTTGTTATTCCCCTATTGTCTTTAATTTGCTGCAGATAATGTGTCCAATGTTGCAGAGTAGGCTACATTATTTGCCCTTACACCAAAGCAGACAGACTACGGATGCGGAAGATTAATCATCATTAATCATTAATAAAAAGTGTAAGGTTTAAATTATCAACCAGATCTGACAAAACACTTACAGTGCACCTCCTGTCAAGGCCTGTTCTACGTCAAGCTAATATTCTGCAGTTATATCTGGCTGTTATTGAACCTTATAGAATCAAATAAAAAACATCTTGTTCTTACAACATATTACAGTAGCTTAGAAACACTGTATAAAAGCTGTATTTGGCTCCATCTTAAATTTCATGGAATTAGTAGTGACAAAACTGTACACTAGATGGCAGTAGTTATCCAACCTGGACGGTTAAGCTCATCAGTTAGCTAGCCGGTGTTGGTTTTAGCCTGTAGTATATTTAAACTACTGTTTTACCTTAACCACATTAAAAAAAATATAAATTCATAATGAATCATGACTTAGGACCACCGAAGTTGTGAGCTGGAGCAGAACACATGATAGGCTTTAGCTCTCCAAGCCACCAGTAGACAAGTAGATCAAGTAAAACATTTCTTAATTAAGTTAATTAAGCTGCTGTTGAATAGAGAGAGGCTTCTCTGCATTCTAGTGTGTATACCTTTTTGTGCTTGAGGATTTTATTAATGATTAATCTGTGTTGTTTTCTAAAGATTATTTTTGAATTATTATTTGAATTTCTACTCTTCTTGATAGTTCAGAGAGAGAGAGAGAGAGAGAGAGAGAGGCACACAGCAGTAGTAGTTGTGAGTTGGATGGTGTGTGCCTTAGTCAAGCCAGTTTGCACGGCCGCATTTGACTGTTAGATTCCATGGAACCCAGAGCGTGAGCTGGGCCTGAGCTCTTACAAACGTGAGTGGTTGTTTTTCTGCTCTTTAAAAAAGAGTTGTATACGATTGATAAGGCCCGCCCCCACTCCCAACCTCGTAGAAAACTTCAGTTGTAACAAGATTGATTGGATAAGCACAACGTTTACCCCATGTTGTGGCTTTTGCTATTTCAAAAGCCACACAGCTATCCTGGCAGAGGTTATGCTGGTTGCAGAGCGTATTCTCAGATGTCTCTCATTCACCCTTTAGTTTATTTTTGTAAAGATTCTTGGGATTCATTTTGAGAAAACTAGTGCTTGTGCCGGTGGGAAGGTGTGGATAGTACTGTGGCACGGCAGTTGGTCTTCAAAAAAAAGACATTTCTAAAGAACATTTACTCACATCAACTCCTCTGCTAGTACAACCTTAGCTCCAACACCTGCCAAAAGGCTGTTAAAAATATCTAACTTCTTTAGAAATGTGTCTTGACTAATTAAGGTACAATTAGTTTCATATTAGTGCTATGAGAAAATATGCATAATTGGCAAATATGACTTTGCATGCAGAACACAGATGAAACGTTTCCATTTATTAACACATTTTTGCATTATTTTATTTCTCAGTGCAATGGTGTTACCTTATCTAGGGAATTTGAGTGAGATAAATAATGAACAGATACAGATTCCAGGCTGAAAACAGAGAAATGAAGGCTGAAAACAGACACCAAACCTGAACATTTTAATGCAGAGCCCTTTGCTTTTGTTGACATTTTGCTGAAGGTGTTTGTGCCATGAACGTGAATAGAAATCTGTATTTCCTTTTCTGGACAGTGAAGGCAGAGCGTAGAGAAGCATAGTCCTGTATTTAATCAACAGCTTTTGGATTTTGTCATAGGTTCAGTATATTATAAATAGATAACTTACTAGATAATACATACCATTAGTTCTGACTATTATTTCAAACCAAAGGTCAAATACATTGTGCCCAAAGGTTTACTGGAATGCATTCCAAATTTACATAAATATTTTCTTGTTCAGGAGCAAAGAGCAAAGTGGCCATTTCTTTTGTGAACAGTATGTTAATGACAGAGAAGTTCAGCTTTCAACATAATGTCAATCACGTGTTGAGTGGCGGTAGACCATCTTCCAGCCGCGGCGCCGCACAGCCACCGTTTTCATGGACGTCAACGTAGTCAGTCTTCTTTCCCATCCCCAAGCTAGCCGTGCCTTGGTCCAGTTGTCCGTCTTTGTTAATGTCAGCCACACGTAGCTACCTTTATCCGGGCTCAGGTTTGAGTCGTCCCTTTGGGTTGTCCTCAGTGCTGTTTTGGTCTGTCTTTGGTCTCAGCAGGAATATCAGTAACTGTTGGGAGTTCTTTGTTCGTTTCAGTAGCTTGACATTTTACTTTTCTCATCCGTCCTTTTCCTGCAATGTAAAACTGAGCATAGAATAATATTTACATTAATACATACATTAATTACATTAACAATAATATTGACATTTCAAGAAAAATATTTACTGTATGTTAGATATGGCAAAAATATATATATATATATATCAATGCAAAGTAATACATCTTTTAGGTGAGGTGGTATCTAAGGATTAAATGTTTGCAGTTGCAAACACTATAATTACATGCATTTTTATTTAAAGCAGCTACAGACAAGACTGAGATTTTGATTTTTGGTGACCCCTGGAGTTTCCCAGTGGTATTTTTGTTTACATCGCCGTCGCAAAGACAATGCAAACGGCCAGCAACTACAAACTTGCATTTGTTTACAAAGCTCAGTTAAACAAAAAAGAAACAAGACTGTGAAAAGAAGAGGACTGAACGCGTTGACAGAACAGGCTCTCCTGTTTTGGTTGACGTGTTTCCTTTGTGCCATACGCTGGCTCTCCTTCCGTTTTCGCAGGAGATCATACCTGGCTGGTAACATTGCGTAGTGAATGCGAGGTTTCTAGAGAACCGATCTTAATGGCGTAATGGTGTCACTCTCCCATAGCCTTTACAACATGCAATTAAAACTTTTAATTAAATAAAAATAAAAATGTTGTTGACGCAAAAATCCTGTCTGTAGCAGCTTTATTCTGTCAATTCTATCTGTATTTTAAAAGATAGGAATGATAAAAGGTAGAAATCGTTGGTCCATCACTGAAATGATTCAACAATCATATGTAATCATATTTGCTTTGGTTTGTCCCATTTTTCCAGGAAATGCTGAACACATGATCATTCTTTTAGCCTTGAGGGTTCACAACTAAAACATCCCAAGACTGAGGCCAACAAACTATCTCATCAAGAAGCTAATGGTACATTTGACTTGGCATGTGCCCCTGTGAGATGTGGCCCAGGCAAACTTTTTGTTGGACAAGAATGTGCTGTTGAAGTTACTGTATGAATTGTTGGTCTGCCCTGGTCACGCCCTGTAAGGCATTTTGGTTTATATTAGATAGGCATGTCACCATGACGACAAGCACACTTGGACGTGTTGGTTATTTTTTAAGCGTTTTAATGTTTTTAGCTAGAATATTGACATTCTTATTGGCTACTGTAGATCCCTTCACTATTTCCTGACCAATCACAAAAATGAATGCTGTCCTGCAAGGTTCTAACAAAGTGCAGTTCTCACATTTTTTGTTTGAATGGCAGGAATTTTGATACTATCGCCTCAACTGTACATGTCTCCACAAGAAGACATAAACTATCCGGAGCCATTGTTACGCTTTATAGAAATATGAAATGTGAAGGGAACAACATGCAATATGTCTTCACCACAATTGTCACTATTTGGATTTACAACAGAATCCAACAATTTCTGGAAGAATGGGAGAGCTAACTTAACCTTTGGTCTAAACCAGTAATGACATGCATCTTAAAAGTAAGAGCAATTCTGATTAAAACAGATCCCTGTTTTAATTTTGTTACTTCTTGAATTTCAAATGCACAATTGAGTAGGTTGATTACTTTAAATTGTGAACCTGTTCAAACTGCTTCAGTACTATAGATGTTAACAAACTCTGAGATGCAAATATGTTTTTCGTTAAATAATTACATCGCGTTAGATCGTTATATTAC
This sequence comes from Polymixia japonica, assembly GCA_900302305.1. Classification (NCBI taxonomy): domain Eukaryota; kingdom Metazoa; phylum Chordata; class Actinopteri; order Polymixiiformes; family Polymixiidae; genus Polymixia; species Polymixia japonica. The sequence goes on along the minus strand of OMKK01056314.1, from coordinate 5,868 downwards.
ATCTGCTATTAGCATGATTATGTTATTTAGAATTTTCCATTCCTTACAATATCTAGATACTGTACACTTAAGTCCTTTTTTTCACAAACGATATTGATTTTGGCTGCTGTTTTAATGAGGCGGAAAAAGAAAATAAAGTTATGGCTTAGTGCTTCTTTTTTATCTGTGTAAATCTTATCCATTTGGAGTTATTAGTCCGCTGGACTCCCAGAGCGCTCCATTTAAAGACCTTGATGCTGTAGTTTGGATCTGGTATCAAACAGCCTTTGAGAGGGAGTGTGTGGAGATTTCCCACATGTCATTACCATCCTAGATGTTTATCCTGGTCCCCAAGCTGTCTCAGGCCTGATCTCCTTGTAAAGCCAGGTAAAGGCACATGTGGAAATCAGTGTGCGGAGCTCAGTCGCTGTTAGCGTATTTCTGAGAAAAGCTTAGCATGACATGGTCCACGGCACATGAAAAGGAAACTACTGTGAATGCCCCTTCTAAAATGGCATCAAAACATTAGGCTGCCTAATGTGTATCTAATGATATGCTCACTGCAGCGCCTTAACCTATTAGACCGGTATTTTGGCAGCTTTAGAATCACATGGAGCTATAAACCGCCACACGTTTCAGTATGCTTGCATTTCCTTTGGTGATTTACTTTGGCAGTTGACTTAAATACAAAGCTCATCAATCACAGGCTGCTGATTTCTGCAGCATTCATCCGTCACCAAATCAACTTCCTGTTTCACAGATGGCCATACACTGTAGCTACCTTCTATATTCAGTATAATATATATTGACAGTACAAGCAAAGGTTAAAACAACTGCAAGTGCTTCATACATATTTCCGATATTGTGCTGATTCTGATTCTGATAAATGTACTGTGTGCTGTATTTCCACAAGCCCTTCACTTAATTAAAAGCGTTGCATGATTAATAAAAGGGAGAATGTGGCATGTGTGGGAAATATAATTATATTATTTGCAAAGGCATAACAGTACAGTTTGACTGACTCTTCCCGTTAAACAGAGTTACTTGCCTTATAAACACAGTTGCTTGGATTATAAACGCAACGTCTTCGTTGATTCATTTAACAAAGAATTAAGGACTCATCGTGTGCTCGGGCCCAGACAGTAGATTTTCTAGAGCTGTGGAGTAATTCGTTATTACATCTAACACCTTGGTGGTCTATGCATTATTTGGTTTTGAAACGTTACTTAGTTGTCGTGTATCATCATTGCTAGCTGTGCGCAGAGGTGTTGCCGTTTAATGTGTCTAAAATGTTTACATATTAATTTAGAGTTATGTGCCAGTTGTGGTGTTGACTCCGGTGAGTTATAAATATATTAGGACTGGCTTTCATATAGATATTTTCCACCATTTCTCTCCTGCTTTCTCTCTCACTCTCTCTCTCACTTTCACTCACTCCTCTCTCTTTCTCTTCTTCGTGGAATCTACTTGGTTATTCTTGCTCATATCACACTTGCAAGCTCACTGGGTGAAAACATTATGCTATATTATGAAATTGTAGTATAATGTTTATTTGTCTTTATGTACAGTATATGAGTAGATTTTCTCAAAATATGTCATGAGAGTTCAGCGAGACGAAGCCATCGAACCGCTAACTCTGATCCCAACACTACAACAGTTGAAGTGCCTGCGTTGCTTGTTGTTACACATCAGTGATGTTGTTCCTGAGGACTAGATCTAAACCCTGTGCCATTGTTGACTACTATCGAAGATGATATCCCTAGGATGTTTATGCTTTGTCCTGGATGAAACCCCCCCCCCCAAAATAGGAAGGTTGTCCTTAATATTTAATAAATTTATTTTATTTTTCCAGTTTTCCAGAACCTTTTTTTCCAGTAAGCCAGCAACACATCACAAAACCTTTTTTTAAGGGTGTGTGTCTCCTACCACCTCTGTGCTTATGCATCAACACACCTACAGTATGCAACAACAAAGCTACCTACCTACCTTTAATTTATATAGCGCCTTGCAGGGTACCCAAGGTCGCTTTACACACAGACACAGTCACATAATCACATAGTGACTACCTACGAGCCCTGTAATCACATCTGCACCTCTAGGCCCCGCTCTGAAGCTGTTTGTGTCTATCAGCCATTTCTACTCTGGGTCTACATGCATTGTTAAGGCCCATGAGTCATGTGACCTGTAGTAAGCTCCCCAGCCCTAAACCAAGCGTCATTAGTGAGACACCAATTACTTTGTCAAAGGCACATTCTATTTTGAAATCTGCGTTGCTTCGTTGAAATACCAAAAACTCATTCCGCTTCCGTTCAGTGAGTATTTCTTTCTATAAGAAAAAAGTGGAGCGGGACTTTAAGATTTATTTACCTGCACTTATATGATGTTTAAATTACGAGAGTTGTATTTTTGTGTTACCGTGGGTTACCATTTCCTCCCCTTAATTTAATGCAACTATTTCCGTTATAACATTCTTTGTTCCCATGCAGAAGTCAACCACTCCCAAGCAATACCGAATGTGATCCAATCACACCATGATTGATCTCCTGCTTTATAAATAAATACCGTTGGAGTGGACATCTGGACTTTTTCCTCTTGCTTATACAGTCTATAGCCTCCGTACAGTCTAAACCTGAGAGGCAGGTTTACACGTCACTAGATACTAAAACCTAGCGAGATCAGTCCATCAGCAATCTACAGTACTGGAGACTGCTCCCACAAAGCACATACTCATACAATTCCGACTACAATTTATAGGCCACAAGTCTATTAACGCCAGGAAGGATGCCAAAGCCATGTTGACCAAAACATTCCCCATGGTAACTTTAATGCATTAGCTCAAGCTGTTGCGTTCATTTCATTTAATGTTATGCAGTGGAAAGATAAATGTGATAATCCTGTTGCAAATCCATGTCATCCATTAATTAGATAGTGTATTCTGTCTTCTATCACAGCTCAGCCATCTTTTTTGCCAGCAATGGTCTAAATGGACGGGCTAATGCAATGCGCTAAATTTAATTCCCTTTGATTGCACAACGCACAGGAAAAACGACTCGTCTTTAAAAAAAAAAAAAAAAGGTCTCCATTATCTTGTTGAGATAAGATGAGCTTGGTATAAACGTTCTCTACCACGTATAAACTGTCATAACGCCTTCCTTCTTCCCTTAATGCATGGCAGACCAACGCTTGTGAAAGATGACTGTGCATATCTTAACGCAATGCCTCCATTACCCTGATCAGAGCTAATGGCCTCGCAGCTTTCACACTCCAGATCAACTCTTGCGATAATTCCCGGAGAGAACAAACAATCCCATTGATACCGCAGATCTAAGCACATTGGTCTCGGTTTGTTCATTAAGAAACGCTCTTGTTCAGACACTCGTTCTCGTTCAGATAATCCATGAGAAACGTAATCACGTAACATGGTGTATGTATACATGACCAAAGCGGGGAGCTACTGTGCATGTTGATATTGGCAGCAATGCCATGCCTCAATGTATTTCCATGAAAACAAAGCCTCTGTTGATAATGGTTAGACTAGGCAGTGCTGCCCTGTGCACCTCACCTCTCTTGATTTGGTCACGCTTCTCCGGGTGATCACTTTTTTGCCGTGATCTCACTTCTCGTTTCGGTCGATCCCGACCTCCCCGAGAGGCATCAGCCCCTCTGACCTGCCCCTGCCCCACCATCTCTCCTGCATGGTTTTGTGTCTCTGGGTAAGGGAAACATGGAGCTGAAGTTTCGGTGCTTTATTTTCTCGGTTTCTTCCCAGTCCCCCCCGCCACCGCCATCGTCGTTAACCGCTTTCCCTTCATCTCACGCGTTCGTAACATTATAGAGAGGTGACAAGGACGTAGGAGGGAGGTATGCTCACTAACATACAACCAACTGGAATAACGGTGTCATATCTGATGACCAACCGGCTAATCACGTCCAGCAAAGAGATGATGTTCATACTGTGCCCTTGCTGCCCAGAAGCTAATCAGGTGCACGATATATTCCAATCATTAGAAAACGCTTCGGACTATTAAAGCGAAGGCCCTTGTCTGAATCTGAGGCTCTTGTCCTACTTGAACTGATCTCTCTTACATTCTCGTAATCCAGCACCAGGCACAGTGTTAGTCCGCTGAGCCTGCCCCTCAGGGTGATCTACTACAGAACCCACTAGGCTCCTTTTAAGGAATACTTTTATATGCTTTTAAACGTGTCCCACATTAGAGCCAAATTGATTACATCTGTAAAATTCCATCGAGATGGCAGCATAATAAAGGAAAATATACAGTATATGGGTGCAGTGTAAATATTTAAATGAAGCATAACTTATATAAAAATTAATTTACTCGGGGTGATTCATAGCTAGGCTAAAATCAATAGGTTTTAAAATACACAGATTAACAGATTATCTGGGTCAGTGGTTCACCACTATGTGCCACTGAGGCCCAAGAGTAGGCAAGTTTTCATTTCAACCAATCACGTCAACAGCTAATTTTAACTAATTAGTTTCCCCCTCTCTGGTAGCTAGCCTAGTGTTTGGTTGGAAGGAAAACCTGCGTACTCTTGGGCCTGTGGCACATGGTTGGGAACCACTGAAGCACATTAACAAAGATACCATAGTACTATTAGATTCTTTTGAAAACATCACCTTAAAATAATACATTTTGTTCAATATCTGTTGTGTCTATGGTGTGCCTTATAATCATACCTACATGTCTTCCAGCATTTGCAGGGCAAGACCAGCTACGCATATTAGAATGGTAATTAGATAAATGTTTAATTGTCCAATCTTGAATTATGGAAATATGGGTGCTCTTATTGGCTGTTGCCTTGTAAACAGCCTCTCTAGTTATGATGGAAGTCTTGTGGCTTAGTGATAAACATTTATCAGCTGCAGGCGGTGTTGGGCAGGGTAAAGTGAGGCCCTGTGAGAGGCATAAACCCATTTAGCCACACTAATATTAATTTCTCTAAGTCAGTCTCTTAACACTGGGGCCTACACTGGTTTTGCAATGCCTCAATAATGATCCAGATCCAGATTTCAAATAAACATAAATGGCTATATTTGAGAAAATGTATGGCAGTTTCTATATACAAAATTAAATAATTAATCTTATCATTATTATTAGTATGCTAAACAATATATTACTAATTCCAAACACATTATCAGTGACTGTACTTTTTATTTCCTGAGGTTATGAGAAACCTATGGACATCTGTTAGTAATTTGTATAAAGTTGACACCAGCTGAATTCAAAGATTGATTACAGGTAACATAATGCAGTCTTCAAATGAATATCCTTATGTTTATTCAGTCACTGGAAATCTTAAGATTAAGTATCAAATTTAGTTTTGTATTTTCTAATATTCCAACAGCAGCAAGCGTTTCGGAAACTGCATTGGTCTGCTCAATTTATTTTAATCATAGACTGCAGAACACAAGTAGCAAAACAGGTTTCTTTCAAAAAATACATTTTGAAAAATGTATCTTTCTTTCAAAACTCACTGACAACTCTAAAGATACCTATTATGTATACAATGTCCCCTCTTTGTATTGTAGGCCTACATATGCTGTGTATAATATATATTATATGTTACATATATTATTGTACTTGTATTGTACGTACTGTATGTGGATATAAACCATGCAATCAAGATGTATTTGTCTTTTAATCTATCTGTCCTATATATTTATTTATTTATTATGTACATTTTAGTTTTGACATTTTTTATATGAATTGTATAGTTAATTCATAAATCATTACCTAAGAAACCTGCCAAGTTTGTGTTATATTTGTCAAGCTTATTATTCTTATAATTAAAGAATAATTAAACTTTATATGTCCCAAACAGTGAGGGGCTGCCTATGAGATATATTAATTTATTTGAACGATTTGT
>OMKK01056313.1:0-12658 GCA_900302305.1 Polymixia japonica | reverse complement strand
GGGCGGGGGTTGGGTCTCGAGACATGCCCTCCAACTCCCGCCTCTGTTTTTCCTCTGTGGCTCTCGTACGTACGGGAGATATTATAGGCTGCCGATAAGCTGGTGCTTATGAGAGGAATTGATCTGTCTGTTTCATTATTTTATCGCCCTTCATAAAACATTGCACGGCTCAATAAGCTGTTGCCTAGGTAAGCCACTGTCTCGCTCACAATGTGATTCAATGTCATGTGGACGATACCCACCGGAATATGGGCCCGCCACTTTGATGTTGCTATCAGAGACGAAGGACGGAGGATATTCTCAGAGCTTTACATGATAACCAATGGGTTCACGTGTTAAATCTTCTCTTCAAAGGGTATGTGAGTAGTTACCGCTGTACAATGTCTGGTGAACATTTCATCCATCCTCCCAGTTCTTCCATCCCCGGCCTTTAACATTCTCCCAACAGCAGCAGCTATTGAGTTTTGATAGCTCGTCAATTTATTTTGGTTTACGTAATGGCTCGGAGTGAATCCTCAAGAGACCTCCTATACCCTAATGTTACGGAAATTTATGGAGTTTGTAAGTACTCTGTAAGCAACACGGGCAGAGATGAATTGGAGACCGCAGCAGACAAGGGAATTAATCAAGACTGTCTAGATGTGCACATTAAAACGCTCAATCACGATGAGCAAATACTAAGCTAATACTCAAAAAAGAGCAGGGAGGTTCTGTTTATTTGTTTTTTGTTTTCTGAGAAGAGAGAGAGCTATATTTCACATAGCCAGAACAGGTATTTATTAGGTGGCAAGCTGACTGATAGATTAAACATGATGTGGAAATAATCCTTTAATGGTTCCCTCAGTTGTGTAGAGGGTCTGCAAAACACTCAATTTATGCAGTGTTTCACACTCTGTAGCTGTCGCGAAAGAGAGGATTAAACGGTTCTTTCCGCCCCAAAAAAACCCCCAAAAAAACACAACAAAAAAAACAAAAGATGCCGTCAAAGTAGGAAGAGTTCTTCAATCGAGCCGGGTCTCCCGTCATCAAGGACAACGCTGGTGGCGACATTTTGAAAAATGTTGCCTGTATTTTGAGCAAAGTTCTCAGTCTTACTAACTCCTCACTGAAATTTATGCTGTTGGCAACCATCTCCCTTTCTTTTTCTCTCAGATTCTTTCACACGTTCACTGTCTCTCTCTCTCTCTCTCTCTTCTTCTGCGTAGTTCATGAATATGTAGGAGGTTCCGGCACAGAAATCTGTTTTTTTTTTTTTGTTTTTTTTGAGGTGATAAACATGCTTGCATAACAGCTTGAGCTCACAGCCATGTTGAGTTTGTTCAAATATATAACTGCTTCTTTTGCATAATGTGAATGTTATCCTCTAATGTAAAAAAAAAATAGTGATGACATTTAAGCACTAAGCCTTTATTTCAGGTGATTTTTAAGGTGTTGATGATGTGTAACTCCTGTCAACATTTTTATGACTAGCAGATTGGACATTCTTTGAAAATTATTTTAATGGTGTGAAACCTCTGAGTTATGTACTGAGTTATAGTAATTGAGATAGAAAAAGAAGGAGAGAAATACTTTTTTTCAGTAGAATAAGGACAGTTGAATAATATAATTAATGATGGAATGAAAATGTGCTGGTCCAATATTCATAAAAGAGGGACAGGAAAGAGACAGAGATTGTTGGATTTTCAGAAGCGGCCGATGGATTTCTGCCTGAGCATGAAGGTACATGAATGACATTCCAACGCTGGAAACAAATTCAGACTTCAAACATATCATGGATTTCCATGTAGCCTTATCTGTTCCCTTCACAAAATCAATAACCCAGTATCCACTTCTGAATATCTCTTCAATTCCAGATCACCAGTGGCCTAGACGCAACTTTGAACGTTCAAAGACAGAACTTATCAGTCTTAACCAAGAGATGTATCCAGTATACCACCATCGCTCTCCATCCACTTTTTGAAGTTCAGCTGGTTTCATCTTTAGGATTTACCTTGGAAATATTTTCATAGAATTTATGGAAGAATTTGTCCTTGAGAAAAAGATGCATGTGCGCAGAATTCCATCACGACTTTCATCAATAATTTTAGAAATTATTTTTTGGCCTATCAAGATCATTGGGTTCATCTATTTGCATGCATTCTCCTCTATCTGAATGTAAAACAAGCAAGGACAATAATGAAAAATCCAGGTTATTAAATCTCAAACCTACCAAGAGGCAATCTCCTACATTACGCAGATAAGTCATCACTATCCTCATCTCCTTTCATACATTAATTCAACTCTGAGATTGATAGGAAATCTCCAGGCAGTCTTTGATTAGAAGGGCTCCGCTCTGTTAAGTCCCCAAACCAATATCATCCTTTAATTCAACATGTTTGCAAATTTGAAATCTACATTCCTGGTCAAGGAATGAAAGCCAGCCAATCATGGAGGCCAGTCCAATAACCTTTCCATGTAGATGATTATATTTCAAGTCTCTGCACTCGAACAATGCTGAGGGCTGAGGGAAGTTTGAACACGAGGTATAAAATATGTAATCTCAAGTCTGAAATGTTACATGCTCTGTGTGTGTGTGGAGGTGTGGTGATGTAATACTGCATCACATAACGTATATGTATTAATTTGTCTGTTTAAATGCGTTGGAATATGTTAAAGGTTCTAAATACAAATTGTGACTTGGTGAGGAAATGTATAGGTTCTGACAACCATCTTTCCTAGAATCTGAGGTAGATTCTCTGTGTATCCCAAACAAGATGGTCGAGCTGGCAATTAAAGATGATATTAAGGTATTAATGCGGTAATGATTAAAATGGCAGGCCTTTCAGTGCATAATGGTAAATGCCTTCAAAACGCCTACGCAGGCAAGGATTATTTAGTGCTAAAGCTTGTGTCAGTAGGTCAAATCCAGGCAATCATCTTCTGCCTCTGTTTTGAGTTCAGTCAGGGATTAACCCCTCCTTCTCAGCCCCTTTTCAACAGATCCAAGTCCCCAGTCTGGATATAACTGCAGCACAGGAGAATGAGAATTGATTTCCATCAATGTCTTGTATGACCTTGTTACTTTTCACATGTCAGAGAGATATTGGCTATTGACTGACATGCTCTCAACTGTCACTCTGACAGGCAACTATAGGAAAACTCCATCAGCCCTTTGGCTATATAGACAAAATGTTTGAACCAAAGAAAATCCCCTTGCATCACGCATGAATATATGCATTCACGTACAGACAATGAGGGAGAAAAAGAGAGCGACAGCTGATGATTTGATGATTATATATTACTAAAGGTGTGGCACCGAGGGCGACGGCCTTGTTTGTGAACAACTATTGATTCGATTTTATGACTTGACTTTTGGAGATCACTGATCAATGCTGCCCCTAGAGGCAAGGTTAGGTTTAGTTTCACATAGCTTCATCAGCTTTGTCAGAAAAGCAAATGTAAATATGAATGTCCCTTTCATACTATGAATTTAGCCAATGAAACATATACCAATTAAACTTTAGCCAGACAGGAGTTTACTTATTTTCAAGTGTGCCAAAGCAGTACTAAATTGTATTACAGTACAATAAACAAGTACCATATTAGTGAGAGGACTGTGAAATAGACAGGTAGTAGTAGACCATAGTGTTTTTGTCCCAGTCGCATACTGTTTATCCAACATTGTGTAGAGAGAATATTATCTTTATTTTTATTTTTATTTATTTTTCATTCATGCATCATGTTTGTTGTACACTGTTCTCCTTGTTTAGTTTTGTTGTCATTTAGTTGCTGTTAGCCTTTTTCAGTTGCATTTTTCTGTCGTCTTGATTTTTTTTTTTTCCTTTGTTTTGAGGTGAGATGTTTTTGTCTAAAATCTTGGTTTTGTTTTCATCCCACTGGTAAATTATGATACCGTATGCTGCAGTATCCGGGCAGAGGCAGTTACCGAGTAAACTGACTCTTCGCCGCCGTGCACAGACTTGAAAGAAAGTGGCAGTTTTTGACGAAACCTCAAAAGTCAGGAGCAGGGCTTGAAGCCGTACCACAAAAACACCAAAATGGCCTAATTTCATCTCATTTGCCCATTTTGAAATTCCAAACAGGGCAGGCATGGGCAGAAAATGAGTGTTCTCACCCTTTAAAATTCCCACCAGGTAATGGAATCGGGCTCTACTGGGTCTGACAGAACTGTGGTCTTCTATTGTCGAGTCTGATACCATTACTCATCAGACTGAGGCAGAAGAATTCGTTTTTATAAAATGCCCTGTAGCCGAGACTGTGTTTGAGAGGAAACTTTCAATTGATGATGCTCAAAGTAATTTGCTTTGTCTTTTTGGGCTCGATTGCATGTAGGCGTTTATGACAGAAACAATATGGGATACGGACAAAATATATTAAAAGAAAAGAAATCCTTTCTCACATGAGTAACGAATGCCTTTTGGTGTGCGATACAAAAATGTCATACAGTCCATGTTTCTAAAGCTGGCATGCAATGACTCTAATGAGTCTAATATCAAAGTGTGTCAGATCTTGGTGTTGCAGGTGAGCATTTAAGAGATGGTTTGAGTTTAAAAAAAAAAAGAACGTTGATGGATTTGGCACCTTTGGGTCAGTGTTATTGGACTTCATGTCACAATGAGAGAAATGGAAAAGTCAGTTTTCTCTTTTTAAGTGCAGTGGGCGAAGAATTTGATGGTGTGGTGCGACGCTTGCGTGTTGGTCGGGCCAGAGCAGTATTTAGTCAGGCATTCAGTTGTCACGGCCATATTAAAATATGGCTTCTAAGAGTGGAATGACCAATAAAAAGATTCTGGTTACCGAATCAAGTCAAAGCAGTCAAGTCAAATTTATTTAAAACATTTGAAAATAGGTGCTAAAATGGGTAGGTATAAGTGTAGATACAGGATAGTGTATATGAGTGTAGCAGTGTAGGCGGTCAAGGTTGTGGATTTGGGATGCCAAAAATTACTTTGGGATCTGCTAAACAATTTTCAATTCAGTATAGTGATACAGCGTATTGATTGACAGGTTCTACATGGAATGCATAGTCAATATCCTCTATAAATAAATGAAAAATTAAACAAAACGTCAATTCACAGCACATTCTGTTACACAGTATCAGTATGCCAGGTTGCTGTGACATACTCACTGTGTTTCAGATGCTCCTCAGTGATAAGCTCTTTGAAAGGCATAGCGGCAATCTTAAACACAAGGTGGCTCAACAGGCCCCCTTGTTTTCTTGCACTTATTATAAGGAAAATAACTGACTACATAAGGTTGAAACAGAAAAAGGGGGACGACGACTTTGTAGAAGATGAAACTCAGTCGAAATAAGGCAATTTAGGCCAGTGACAGACAGGCGGGAAGGTATCTCGGTGAAGGTTCAAAAGCTTTTGCTCGTACAGTATCAATATCTTTACGTGAAAGGGCTGTTCTGTCTCGTGCAAAGAGATCGCATGCAGAGCAGAACCGCTCGCACCTTGACGTGACGTCCGTGAATGCAGAGCAGGTTAACAGATTCCGGGGCTTATGGACCTTTCTTGCTGTGACCAGGTACCACGAGCGTGAGTCTTGATTATGTAAAAGGTGATTGCCCGAACTCCTGTGAAAAGGCTTACCAAAAACCACGCGGGAGCCTGCAGTTAGCGGTTTATAATGGACGTCTGACGGCGTGAACAAGGCGATATCAAACACGTGCGCATGCAGATCTACGCACGGCATTATACATTGCATTGGGGCAAATCTAAATGCATTTCGTAGTTGCCAAAGGATAATAAAAGGGTCTCCCGAGGAGGTGTGCTATACTTCAACTGAACCTAATTTAACCTGTCACGAGGACAACAATTTGTATAATTTTAGCATCACCGGAAGCTTGAACTTGTGATTACGAAGTGAGAGGTCTTAATAACCGAAGCTCCGCTGTGGAAAAAGCTCAACGCTGCTTCGTCCTACTACCTCGTTTTCAAATTCAGCGTCGGAATTGGACTCCAGATATCCCCGCGGCGCCTCGTTCCTCGAGAGTCGCGCGTTTGACACGCCTGCCGATCCTCCCGCCCGTCACGCGACACCTCAGCGAGTTAGCACGGGATCTTATCGCCGTGGCGTAGTCATCAGGGAGAACATCCTTCATCCAGAGGACTCGATCTGCGAGCATCTGCCCTGCCCTAGTTATTTTTTAGCAAGACACTCGATGCTTACCGGCTCCGGTGGAGCTGTTTTGTGGCTGACCCTTTACTCTGACCTACTTGCACAGGGGGGGCTAGTGAAAAGAGAGTTTTCATACAGAGATTAATAAAATATGACATTATTATTAAATGTGAAACTGTTTTGATCTGCTTTTATCTAATGTAAGGCAGGATGGTAGACTTAGATGTAGATAGTGCTCTTAAGTGGATCCGTTCATTGACAAGCCAAAAATAGGCAGGGCCTTGACAATCTAATTTAACATTTATTTAAATATTTATACTATATATATATAAAGTATCCTGACTGAAATGTTTTTTGAGGTCATCACGGTCAATGTTCAGATACACTAAAAGCCTATGGCAGTGATGACTCACAAAATGGCTAACAAATATCTCACTAATGGAGGGAGGAAATGAAACATGATGTGATGTACTTTAAGGAACTCCTATCAAAGCAAGAATGATATTGGATCCATATGTCAGACAGGCCGGTATTTTCCTTTTAAAGGACAAGGCCATTGAATTTTGAAATTCAGCTTATCAGAGATCATAAGTGAGTAGTCACTAATTCCCTTTTACTGAAAGTGAACGGAAAAAAATGTGTTTTGCCGCATGCCAACCTGTGTCATCACATAAATGCACTGCTCTGTACGGGAGAACGCTGCAGTCCAACAATCCTTATCAGTCTGTAACCCTCTTCTGAAAAGGTTTGAATTAGGCTGTACAAAAGTAGTGTGGTATTGTAAAAACTGGAATGCAGGTCTCGTAGGGAGCCATGCATATTAAAGCTCCTATGTGCACAATTTCCGTTATTTAAAATATGTTAAGCTATGTGAAGGTTCAGTGAGATATGATCTTCACAGCAAATGCCTGCCACTGCAGGTCGGCCAGCGTGTTGATATTCCCTCTTTTCTAAACCATGTTTACATCGCTGGCCCGACATTAAACTAAACGTGTTCAGCTGTAGTGTGTGAGGTTTTTGATGGACAGAGGAGAGGAGTGATGGAGAGGTGCTGCAGGGGAGGAGAAAAGCCCAGCTTGTTTTGAACTGTAACACCTTGTTGTTGTAATTCTCCTTCTCTAGTCAGAATAATTCACAGAGCAGCTTTAACATTAGTGGTGTTAAAATTAATTTCCTTTCCTTTTTGTTACTTTTGGCCCATGCTAAAGCTTGGCTAGCAAAAATGCTACATTTTTTTTCAGTGGACGAAAACTACTATGTATGATCTTTATAGCTCTAAGCAGTACTGACACAATGCTTTTATCAACAAGTTACCAAAGTTTTCTTCAGAAAAAAATAATTAAATAAAAAGTACATTAATGATACATCTGGATTGATTTACAAAGATGAACGGGAGACAACGGACATTCATTTTTAGTGGCCATTTGCATTCAATGTCATTCAAACAATGCCGGCTATAAATTTCAATGCGGCCTGACAGCTTTGAAAAGACAACGGTTTCTCCCCCTCAGGCTCAGATGTGGATCAATCGTCTCAAAGTGTAATTCACAATAAGTCATCTGCTCTCATTGTTATACATAATGTCCTCCCTCAAACAATATAGGTGGCATGTCTGATGGAAAATAGCAGTTCTCATCAGTTACACAGAGAAGGCTTCAGACTTCCATTACCATACTAATGCTTTAAAAAATATATTATTCCTATGTAAAGCCCTGCTGCACTCTATATGGCTAATGGGCATGACAAAGACAAATTCTGTTAATTGGCAAACATTTGTTGATTAGTGAAGAGGGGCATGCGTTTAGGTTTTAAGTATGCTAATTTTCTTGTTAGTCACACAAGTCTGAATCGCGAATGTGTGTAATGTAATGAATTGCTGCCCATGTCTAATGATGACAATGCTATAATTCTGGACAGATGATCAATAACCAGGGTAAGTTGTCTGATGAATGCAGTGATCATTAGTTCAGTTGTAGATGTTTATAAAACTTGTTTTTAGAGAGAGGCTGAAATCAATGTAAAGGGGGAAGCAGCGATAGGCTAAACTTGACATGTGGGGCAAATTGGTTAATTTGTCACCTGACTAGTTAAGATAAACAGAATGAGCCCAGTACAACTTGTTTTCACAAAAGAGATGACATTTCTGTGATATGTTGTAATTACTGGGCAACAATTCAATCTGACTTGGTCTTGTAACAAGAACTATACATATTGACGTACATACACATTATTAAGTATACATACTGTATATCTGTATCTATAATACTTAAGACTTGAAGCATTTTTGTGCACTTTCTTGTGTGTTTGTAAAGCGTGCATTTTCAGTATGAAAGAAATAATCTTTGAACCAAATATCAGTATAATCTTTCCCCAAAACCCTGTAGCCCTAAAACATTTATATACTGTATAAGCTCCAGATAAAGTGCCAATAACTAATGCTGGTGTGGAAATAGGTTAGTGTTGTTTATTCAAAGGAAGACCCAGAACTTGACTGGATGATTTGGATGGGAACCATATCGGTTCACTGCAATATATTATAGCCTGAAGTAAAACAACCTTAATTACTTTTGATAAACGGAATTAAAGTGGGTACAGATTAATTCTACTAGTTGTGCCAGTCCTTTGTTTACCCCTCCTGTTACAAGCAGTCAGTACTGATAAATAAAACATTTCCCATAATGCATCATTTCACCTTGAAGCCACAAGGCTGAAAGGCTAGCGTGATTGCTCTTCTGACACCCATGGAAGGGAAATGAGGGAAGAGAGACATGCACACCTGCAAACCCGCTGGTGGGGAAGTCGATAAGGCTGTTTACCCGTGTTCGGGCCAAAGCAGACATTTACAGAAGCTCACAGGCACATCAAAGCCAGCCGGCTGTGCAGGCGCTGAGATTCTTGCCGTGTCTTATTGGCTTGAGACAGGAATACGGGGTGTCTCTAACCTTCGCCAATACATTTTCACCTACTGTATTGTACAAAGCACAAACAATCCCCCTGTGACCAATGGGTCTCATGCATGCGATTTTATGAAGTGGTGAGTGAGAAAATCCTTTGTGCTGCTGGAAAAACACTTTGTATACATTTCCTTAGAATGATCGCTATTCGTCAACAAAAGCGCAATGTCATCCTTGAAATACATACTTAAGTTACTTAGTTAAAAGATAGACGCGGTTCCTCAAATTCTACTGATATTGATCAGCCGGTCCAGCCACAAGCCTGCTTCTCTAACCCTCAGGCTACGGCTACCCTACTCAGTCTAAATCCTTGGTAAAACTTCTATGACACAGCCTTCTGTTTGACCCCTGTATGCCCACCATTGCTATTTGTCCTCATCTTTTTCCAGTTGTAATAGAATGCAGCACAGCAGGTACAATAGATGACTTTGGCTCAAGTCATTGTCATTGAACGCTGAGGGAAAAGCACGTTTGTGACCGAAGTTGATAGACTGAGCCCAAAGCAGAAAGATATAGAGTGTGCGTAAGAGAGAGGGCATGTTTTCCCTGGGCACCATTGAGAGTCCATTAAGCTATTAATCGGAGCTACAAGTTTAACAGCCACCTAATGCAGCATGACATTACCTTCCATCTGGCAGGGAAGGGAAGGTCCTCATGGTGCCCTCTAGTGGGGCCAGAACATTACCTGATTTCCAAGATGGCTGAACCTGGCTGCGGTTTCATACTAGGCAGACGGTTTAGTTTAAAAATAATACTTTCTATACTGTGTGTTAAAGAACTCCAATAAAACCTGGTTGCAACCCAATAATGGTCGTTGCTCATCAGATTATGCATTCTGAAGAAGTTTGTTTAAGATGACAAATTTATATTTTTGTGAAGAAATAAAGAGCAAGGAAATAGATGGCACAGGTGGCTTTCAGATGGGTATTCACATTTCCCTTCCCTAATAAACTATAGCCTGCTACTATGATACTCACGACCTCTATGGGTCCATAGTCTCTTGGCTGAAGCGTGTGCCAGCGAGATCGTAAACAATTGGCAGTGTTCTTGTTTTGCAGCGAGCTGATCTCTCCCACAGAGACAGCACCACTGATTTTCTCCTCAAATAAGAGATGGGCTCTGTCCTCTTCTTGACTGATTACTCATTACCATCTCTGGTACACTAACAAGTGTGGGAATATGTTTTGCTACTGAAAGAGGCGGCAATAACGTACTGCGGCTTAATTTGCACACAATCTAAAGTGGTACGTGCGGAATCTAATGTCGATCTACTGTAATGCTAACTGGCCACTTGGCTAGCATCACAGACGAGTGCGCAGACTGGAAATTGCCACCCTTCTCCTCGCCGCTGATGAAGATCGCTTCAGTAACACCCAACATAGTGGCGCGGCTCTAACTTAAACATTTGAAAACCGACACCTAAGGATATTTACTTATGTCACAGCACCGTATTCATCTTCACGACTCCATTAAATGATCAGCGGAGAATACCCGAGGTTGGAAGGGGGCCCGAAGTGAAAGTAATACATTTTACTTCCCGTCAGCATCCATGTTCCGTGGCTAATGGTTACTGGCCCCGGGGCCAAGAGCAAGCCGTGTTACACACGCACTCTGCCGTGGCGAGAGCTGCTTTATCATACTGCGAGCAGCAGGGAGAGAGGAAGCCACAGGGTACGAGGAGTGCGGATTTGTATTCGTTGCATTCTTATGTGAGTGAGCACAGTTGGGGGCCGTCCCTATAGTGGCCCTATAGGAGGGTCCTAGTGAGACCCGGCATTAGATACAATTCTGAGTGTTTCATATGCATGACTTCATTTCCTATTCACCGCCTGTTTACTTGGGAGTATCGGTTATGTAAAGACTGGGTTTATGCTGCATGGCCTTGCTGACCTTTCCCTGCATTGTTTGTGTTTTATCATTCTGAATATATTATTTCTCATTCCTCTTCCGTCGGTTAAATTCTTCGCCGCGCTTCTTATTTGTCGTTTTTTTTTGCGGGTGGTGTTTTGATCGCGATTTTGGCTTCTGGTTTGTGAATGCCGCGTTGCCCTGGAGATCAATAGAGTACATCTAATCGTATCACATCTCATTGCTTTATACTGGGCTGGTTTTCTTTCTTTCCGTATGACCCGTGAAATCCTCAATCCAGACTGTTGTTGCTCGTGTCAAAGTTTGAGATTTCAACTTTGCGATTTACAAGCTGGATAGAAGGCCTTGAAGTCAAACCACATGATTGATTCCAGTACATTGCGCTGAATCGAGGCTTTGCCATGCTTTGAGGCTATTGTTTGTCTTTGAGGCAGGCGTTGCCATGCGCTCTGTATGATTTCTAGCCAAAGTATTCTTAAACCAAAAATAGATGCCAGTCTTTTGGCTTTTCTCGTAAAAAAAACTTTTAGAAAAACCACAGCTGAAATACACGGCAATTAGACATCGAGGGGGGAAAATGCCACCCTGTGTCCACCCTGGCACGTTTCTCATCCAGGAATAGATCTGGAATAGATCTACCGTTCACTCTTCACCACATCCGAGCCACAGATCTTGCCAGTTCAATCAGACCAAACTTGGCCTATGACAAACAACCAATCCCACGCAGCGTAAATATTGGAGGAAGTCCAGGGTACAAAGGCTTTGTCTGCTTGGATTTGTGGCTGTGAGATTGTTTCTTGAGTAAATTGTGGAATTTTGTTTCAACGCTCACCTATCCTTCATAACTCAAGTGCACACCGTGGAGAGTAATTAATAACCAGACAATTTATGTGTACATGCTCCTCGTCAAATATTTGGTTTAGGAATAAATGTATGTTAGAAATGTTTTAACTTCATATCATACGTCTTGAGGTTTGGATTTTAGAGCATTTCTAACACCATATTATATAAACATGGTAACAAATTGCTGCTTCGCATATCCTGACGCAGACACATGCATTTGCCCAGAGGGGTCAGGGTGCAAGGGCAGCCCCTGGATCAGGAAGGGGATAAGACTGGATCAAGGACACTTTAACAAGGAAGCCCACGTCAGCTGTTGCAGGAACCAGACTTGTGATCGTCTTTAGAACCATAATCGAACCACCGAGTCGCCCAAAATCAAGCTTTTACCGCCGTACGCAGATCCGCTGTCAGTCAGCCATAAACCACATAATAATAATTGAACCAGTCCACTGGAGTTTATTAATAAACAATAGTATTGGGACATAAAAGTTCTGTCTTTGCAGCGCATTCATTTCAAAGATAAATAAGAAAGTCCCGTGCACATAAAGTCAACTTGGCACTAATTTTTTTACTTTTATTCATTTATTTTTTGGATGATTTGAACCTGTGGTTTGGACTACTCCCACTGCCTCCTACGTATAGTCATATATCTTAAAGGTTTTCATTCCATTCAGCATGTGCCGGCTTAGCCTCTTTCCTTCTCGGTCCTGACAGATTTAGTTTATTCTGCTCGTGAAATCCCCAAAGCGGACTCTTTTCCGAAACCTATATTGGAAATGACACGTTTGGCTAGGCGCTCTTCAGATCCTGTACCGGAGCCCACATTCACCACCTTAGAGCTGTCATATGGAGAGAGGCTGACCCTT
>OMKK01056310.1:0-11586 GCA_900302305.1 Polymixia japonica | reverse complement strand
AAAAATTGCTTTTTCGTTTTTTCCCCATTAGTATACAGAAGGGGTTTTAAACTATCAATTCCACATAAAATCTAGACATTTTGTGTTCAGCAAATAGGTTTATTTTGCAAACTAAAAAAAGAGAGCTTTACCTAGTGAATGTGGTCACATGAGAGGCGGGGTATCGATTTGCATGCTGCTCTTTCAGTGGCTGATGGCGTTTATTGTTCCGAGTTTTGACCAATCAGCCGATATAAACAAAGATGATTATGTACAAATCTAGGAAGACAGCGACGCGGATGAACAGGCAGAAACTGTGACAGAGCATAGAAGAGGTTTTGAGAGCAGTTGAAACGACATCTATCGATAATGAGTGGGAGAAAGAAATGCAAAAAATACGAGGCTTTGTGAATGCGAGCAGAGACGGAAAGAACTGAAAACAGGCGTCGTGCAGCAACAGATGGGGGATGGGGAGTGGTCAATGTAAATGAGCAGCTATTGTTCACACCCCCAATACCTGTCTGCCCCAGAGGTGAAAAGTGGTCCAACTTTGAGAGGGGATTTCTCAGCATGTTGACTTAAGGCATAAGAACATTCAAATACGCATAACTTCCTCAATTCATTTCAGATTTCAATGTGTGGCACATCATCTGAAAGCGTTGAATCTGGTCTTTCATAATCAATAAAAAGTGAAAAATGACCTCGGCCGACTTTGTACTCAAATTACCAGACCGTCACATATTTGTGGTTCCTTAGCATGAAAGCATGTATCAAACACACAGAGGAGGTTGTTTACTCACACTAGGGAGGGTGGAGGGCTTGATTGAAACCAGCACAGCCTTGACTTTCTGACCCTCTGTGTCCTGTCCTTCCACCTCAACCATGTGAAGCTCATCTTTGGTGCTGGCGTCCACACACGCCTGAAGAAGGCAAGAAGACATTTGAAATATCAATGGCAATTTTGCTCATCATATGCTTTGCTGTGAAACAATGTACTGCTGTAGGTACCAAACCCTAGGTGTGACAGAATGTTTGGAAAGTGGTTACTATGGATACACCACTACTTTGCAGGTGACAACAAAAGCATTTTATTTTATTTTATTTTTTTACTTTATTGCCTCTTTAGCCGAGATAAAATGAAAATGTCTAGTCCCAGTGTATAATTGCAGACTGATTTTTGTAGAATACTCTTTGGCTCGAGGGGGGGAGCTGAAGAGTGTGCTGAATATATTGAGAGGGGTAGTTGCAAGGCCTTAGAAACAAACATCAACATCCTGAGCAACAAGTTTAAATACAATAGCGTGTATACATGCAATCATTACAAAGATATCGGTGCACTTACCATCTTTAGATCTAGCTGGTGCTCAAAATCGTCATCCTCTGGATTGAATACAACATCCTTACCAGATTCTAATACGCACCCTGGTGGGAAATAGAGTTATAATTGTTAATTTAAAAATAAAGAAACATAGCAGCAGCCGGTTATGCCAGGATTTAAGCATGTTTAAGAATGGTGAGGATTTTAAACTCTTAAGGGTCAAAAGCTGTTTAAAGTAGGTATTTCATGTTTTGAATGGCCTTCGTTGGGTAGTCACATCACTTGAGCTCAAACTAAATGTATTTTCAGTGTAGATGTGGAAATTGACCTAAATCGTGCCATCTCATAACACTTCACCTCAAGTGACCATGACTGTGAGAAAAGTGCAACAATTGAACTGCCCACAAGAGGGAGTCATATAGATTACTGCAGGGAAACTTTGCACATGGGACAGGAAATACCCTCACTGAGGAAAGTCAAACAAGCATGGCACAAATTTCTGTGTGCATGAGGCATTTTGTACTTACACAACCACTGGGTGTTCTACGACCCATCATAAGAAGCAGGCGTTTAAGTGTTACGATGGCAAATTAACAAGCTGATTTCGTAGTAAAAATGCCAAGACCTAATTTAGAATGCTCCAATGATTTTCATGGAGTCCAACTAATGATGTAAAATTAGTAGAATTTCTTTGTATGTAGATAAAGTTTAGAATCTTGATTGGTTAGTAACTAAGGTCAACTTATACCCCCTGACATTTACACAGTGTATTGTGTGCTTTACAATGGACGTACAATTGGGAAAATACATTTCAGTATAAAATAAAATTAAAGACTGAAGAAAAGTATTTGAATTTAATTGTCATATCACAAGTGAAGAGAGCTGAGAATACGCTTATAGTCCAAGTAATTTACTTCTATTCCATATAAAGTATATATGATTTGATTATCTAGTGTAATTACAATTCCATGGGGAGAGGCTACAATTCAAAAGGTGGGAGGAAAAAAATGTTAGTAATTGTAGACGATGGTATATTAGCTTAGGCTGATGTTCTTGTGTGTTTGATTCATCTCTATTCTGTCTAATATGCAACGATTCTACCAACCAAGTAAGCGAATGCAGGCGAAATTAGATCAAGTTAGACGGATCAAGGGAATACAAGGGCTATCGCATTCGTGTGCGTCAATTCGGCGTGACAATAAAGGCAAAGTATAACCGGTTAACCTCAACATTTACAATGATGTCATGTAAAGATTTCAGATGTTGGCCAGGATAGCTTTAAAATCCTAATAAACAAAGACCCAAGAAACTAAAGTAAGACTGACGCATTTGCGAGTCTCTGGCGTGGAGAGGTGAGGTGAGGTGAGAGGACCCCACGTGGATGAACCACGTTGAGACAGCAGGGATCTTTGATCCATCTCGACAGCGACGAGTGACACAGCTGGAATCAATTCAACGTTTAGCATAGATTATCCAAATCAGACGAGACGAAGTTTTAGTTTAACGTTAGCGGTCCGAAGTTCTCGCTCATAAAACGCAGATGCGCACACAAGTTATAGCTCTGAAAACATGCGGGCTGCCATTTTGATAACCAAACACGTGTGCGGCAATTTAGCCAAGGAACGGGGACTGTTAAGTCTTTAAAAGATTTCAGTCATTTCGTTAATTACGACTGGTCGTAATATATCGACAAAATGTTAAATTCGACTGCACAGCAAAGGCATGCACGGTAATATCTATCCTACCGTTAACTATATATTACCACGTTAGGGACACCCACACAAAGTCCAAATTGAGGTACCGTGATATTAACTAGACGGAAACAATGAAAGCGATCCGGGAATCATCTTACCGTAAAGAAAGGTCTGTGGTGCCATTTCTCCCTCGTCTAAACCGTTCATTGTGATATTATTTATAGTTGGATTATAACGTGAACGGTACTACTCGCTTCCTCAGTGAAGACCAGGCGGCTAATTACTGACGTGCAACTAACGCGTCTGATACTAGCTGCTGCTTCTTCTTCTATTACGCGTAATGGCGTCGGCTCACCAACACTAAAGTACACACTGCCACCTACTGTAATAGATGGTGAAGCGTCCGTATTACCTAAAAAATCCAGACAATTCTCCAAAAAAATCAGGTTGAAGATCTCAGCCAACACACAACCAGGTATGGAAGTGCAACATTGTGCAGTGCGATGCTGCAACCTGTTGTTCGCTTTTTTCAAAGGGGCTTTTAAAAGCCAGAAACAATAGCAATGCTAGATTGCATATTTTATAATGGTAATTTCCCTACTTGGAAAACATCTCAGTTGGTCATCAATACTGACAAATTAATGATGAAATTTACTTTGTTAATTATAGTTTAAATGTATTTAGAATATATTTAGAACCTTTCTTACCCAAACATATTGCACACATTTTGTTTATAAATAATAATGATAAAGATAAATCTTTTCACTTAATTCTACCTTAGATTCCCTGATCATTGACCAGTTGTAACTCCACATTTGTACAGATTCAGGGGTGGCTCTGTATGCTTTGTCCAATGAAATCAGTCACATCAACCAGTTAAAGGAAAACATACTTTACTTTTTCCCCACTGGTCCCACTTTTTGCCCCAAATCATAAATGATGTTATATATGATCAAGAGTATGATTGAGATATATGAGATATGTAAATATAATTTCCAATGACACAATACAAGTATTCTATATGCAGTAAATTCTGTAGTTACAATGTTAATATTCATAAATATACATTAGGTCATGAATCATGTGATGTGTCCCTTGTTGCAACATATACCAGAAATGGGAGAAAGACTTATCTCACACGTCCCTTCTTCTGATCAATCCAAAGTAACACTATCCTTGACCCTAGCCTCTATCTTACCTTAGCATTTCAGTTATTGTTTTGCAACAAACCAAAGGTGTTTGATAAAATGAAAAACTATAACAAATAGTTAATAAATAGTGTCATAGACAAGTTTCAATTTGTGCATTTTGTAATTTGTATTCTGAGAACAATGCTTTTAGAACTGTGGGAATCCATACACATTTTGATCTAACGTGGATTTTTGTTTGGAGGTTAAGCTGATTAAGCTTTGGTTACAGAAGACCATACTGTACGAGCTCTTATACAAACAATGTATTGTCCCATGGCGTTACAATAACATATCGTAAAGCTAAAAGTCAGTGTGAATTTCCACCGTGAATGTAGAGAAATGTACTCGCTTTCTCCAACTTCAAGTGTTTCCCTCGGTCCCAGAGACAGGTTCATTACCAGGTAGAAAGCGTAACTGAATTTCATCAGATTGTTGGCTCACTGGGTTTCATTTGCCTGTCATTACACAATTATATGTCACTGAGTAAAATCCATCTGTCAACATTATGCAAATATCGATGTCATCAACATGTCACATGACGATCAGCTGTCACTTGCAAAAAAGGTGTTGGTTATATGACAAGTGTAGTCCTGCCTAATTCATATGACAACATATTGGCTTTTGTTTCATGGGCACCTCGATGCTTAAAATTCACACTCGCTTCTCCCTTTCACAATACATTTCCAGATAGACGGCACACGTATTTGAACACGACAAGCAAAGCAACAGGTAAAAGATGCAGGACGTTACAATTCAAGATTCAGCACATTGGCTTTTGCTCAATTTCACTAGGCCACAGGTACAGACACACACATGCACACACACACACACACACACACAACTCATATGTAAGACCCATGAAATATACTGATTTTGAATTTGTTGGAATGACTTAATGCATCATACAGTAACTAACATCAGACAAACTAGACAAGCAAGAGATAGCAAGGCTAGCACAAAAGTACAGGTTCATAGCAGAAACAAAACATGTCACATCTGTCAACCACTGGATGCATAAGATAAATATAGAAGTTCTTATGGCTGAGGTCATGATCAGACAAATGTTCAAAGATACTAATTCAAAACGTCTGGCTCAAGCATGCAATTTCTTTTGGCAAAAAAAAGAACATATTTTGACACAAAGTAAATGGTTCTGCTGGTTGAAGTGTACCCCTTCGCAATGTAGGAGGCAACGTCTAAGGTAGGAGTGTCTCCGTCTCACGCAGAGCTATCTCGTTGAAAGGTTCTAAGAGCAATGCTATTAGTTTGAAGTCTGTCAAATGGGTCACGTTGTGTTGTGTGGCAAATCTCCGTGGAAAGGCTAAAAGCTTCGTCCAGGTTTCTAAAGAGTGATCGGTCCTTCTCCCGGTCTGAGCCGCTGCATTCAAGTTGTTTGGGAGATATTCCAGTTGCGTCCGACACAAGCTGGATAAGATGGGAGGAGGACGAGAGATTGGATGCATTGCACATATGCATCGACACGCACGCACACGCACACACATGCACACACACACACACACACCGGGTTCTCTCATTTCAACCCGTCAGTCTCTTTCTTTCCGCCGTCTCCTCTTTCCTACATCACATTTTCAAACAGCTGCATGGACCTCATCATGGTTTCATCCTAGAGGGACAAAGAGAAGAGTCATTATGACCAAAACTAAAATGGCTTCAACGCAAGACGCGAATGCACAGTGAGCCCCGAGTTACCAGTAGCATAAACACGCTAGCCTCCAGATTTGAGATCATTCGCTTTTACTAAAATCTTTAAGCAGACGTTGGGTGCTTTGCTCTTAATGGCAGATAATGAAATCAATTAAGTAGCATGCATCAGTATAACCTGTCTTTTTTCTTTCAGCCATAGGGAGGCAGTACCAGGCTGTCTAAAAGAAGCTGGGTGAGGTCTTTGAGTCTCCACTGTGCTGTGAAAGGCACATCATGTGAGTGAGTGTGTGTGTGTGTGTGTTTCAAGTGGGAGCCAGGAGAACCATAAATACAGAACAACACATACCTCCTGACACGCTATAACAAACTCCTCTAGAGTCACAACTCCATCTTTGTTTTTATCCATTTTCTGAAGGGACAGAACAGAGCAAAATGTACATTAATTTCATGGCAGTGTGTTTGCGGGAACGTCCTGTTATTTTGACATTAATTGTTGCAGTGTTGTCCATCACAGAAAAGTGCTTTCCTCTGGCTGTTTGTTGCTGCGAAATACATTGACATTGACTTTGACATTTTAAAGAGGCTTTTTGGAGTTGGTCAAAATAGCTTTTATAAAATTTGCAGAAAATAGTTGATTTCGCAAAATGTGCTTGGGAGACTGGAATTGCTATAATTTATAAAGACACATATATCATTGGGTGGAAGCTTTTAACCAAAGTATTTTCTAGGACAATTAATGCATACATGTTTAGCATGGGTTGTGCCAGTGGGACCTGAACACCTGACTCTGGAAACAGTGTCATTCTCTAGCTACCAGTACAATACAACCCCTATTTTTAAAATTAAAATGGGTATATACTGTAGCTATGGCACAAAGGTTCTGTCTCAGTAATAGCAGAAATATTTCTTAAGGAAGTCACTGGGCCACGATAGAATCAGGGGGTATTACTCTCAATTAACTACAGCATAATGAGGAATTTGTGGTGAAAACCAGTTTTAACGTTTAGGTTTTAATGTTGACTTTGTTAGACTGTTGATTGTTTGACTCGCGTTTGACCGTCAAACACGTGTAATGTTATGCGTGGGTGAAATTAACCTGGAAAAAAGCATCCACATGCTGTTGAGGGACATCTCCCTTAAGGGCGGGGTAGGTGTATTTGCCCATCATGTCGTAGATAGCTCTCACAATCTCAGTCATCTCCTGTAAATGTAGAAGAGTCACATCATGGCGAGAGGCACATATTATTGTGACGCAGGCGACATGAAACATCTGGCAAGTTGACCTAGAAAAGTCCTTCACATTCAGACCTCTCTGTTTATGTAGCCGTCTCTGTTAATGTCATAAAGCTGAAAAGTCCACTCCAGCTTTTCCCTCAGGGTTCCCCGCAGTAGTGTAGACAACCCCATTACAAAGTCCTGGCGGCAAAAATGGCGACATAAGTAAAAGGAAAACAAGCACAAGAAAACATTTGAGAAAACGTTATAGCGTAAAAGTCACGATCACCAAACAAATAAGATTAGTCAAGAAATGAGAAATTAGCCGTTGACATTAATTTAGCGACACACTGACGACCAGAGAGAGCGGTCGATTTGTACCTCAAACTTAATGGATCCGTTGTTTGTAGTGTCAAACGCGTTGAACAGATAATGTGCATATGTGCTCGCGTCTGCAACAAAAGGGAAAAGACAAATGCCATCAAGACTTGTGATCTCATAATCTTGTATACTTTGTTAAACACTTTTTACAGATTTGCGTCGTACCTCCGTGAGGGAAGAACTGTGCGTAGATGTGTTTAAAGGTCTCCTCATTCACCACTCCACTTGGACACTCCTGTTGAAACCGACAGGCTGCTTACTCAACAGTGTTATTTGTCAAGGTAACGTGGAATGAAATTTATTAAGGTTTCGAAATATCATCCTCTTAACAGCCAACGCTATCATCAGCTAGCTACATACATCAACAACGTAATAAGACAATCTTGAGTGTTCGTACGGAAGCTGTCAATATATATCGGCCCATTTGGGTGCATGATTGTAATGAATAATTTAAATAAATGATTTCAGATGATGAATTCAGATGATGCCCCGTCTCAAAAAAGATGGTGTTTTTGCGTTCGTAACTTAAGCAATATTCCTCAGTGAGACTTGTGGTAAGAGTATGCGTCACGTTTATCAAATGGTGGCGATCTCATTTTGGAACAAAACTCGTCAGTTGTTGTTATTGCTGTTGTCTGTTCAATTGTTGTAATCTGCATTACAATTAGAAATTAGAAAAATGTCGAAAAATATGGGCTAACGCGCTGAAACAAGCTGGCGCTAGCGTATGAACGTAGTGATAAAGAAAGGGCAGGAGGCTTTGCTCACATTCTTGAAACCGCGGTAGAGGATCTGTAGCTCCTGCTTGGTGAAGTTAGTCTGGGCCTCCAGCTGCTCGAGACCCTCAGGCCTGTGACACACCATGGTCATCTCCAGCTCATCGTCCCCCTTATCTACAGATATGAGGAAGATCAAAGCAGAAAAGGGCAGAGAGAGAGAGAGAGAGAGAGAGAGAGAGAAGAAAAGGGCAGAGAGAGAGAGAGAGAGACAGAGAGGCAGAAAGAAAGTTTCTGTTATATGTCTGATAATTCCTGCTAGTATCCTAGCCCACACAGAAGAGCCAATCGAGGATAGGAGAGAGATAGCTGTGTGAAGAGCACGATGATGAATTGTATTCTTCTTAAGAGCTGAGGGATTTTCCTGATGGCAACATCGTGCTCAGCATTTGGTGTCGTGTGAATGGATGGTGGGTAATGATATGATGAGGTGGCTGTTTATCACTAAGACTGTCTCTATCTGCAGGAATACTAATGTCCAGAAACCAGGTTGCAGGCACATCCCACGCACAAGCGCAAGTACGCAAACATTAACAAGAAATTAAATAGTTTTGAATTCAAAATTCAATCATTTTTAAGCCTTAACGTCGCATCCAAATAATCTGGACTGTGGGGTAATGCTGTGATCCTATGGAGTAAAGTATAGTGCAACCACACACCGACGTGGTACAGAGTGTTTGGGGTGATCTGGAGACATCTGCATAAACGTACAAAAACAATGTTCACAACCCCATCAAAAAGGCTGTACGTTCAGGTTATCCCCACATATAAGCTGGTAAGGAATATCGCAGTGACACCTAAAAGGGTGAGATTTAGCGGGACACACACACACACACACACACACTCTCACACTCGTACCCATGCGCACAAACACACGCGTAGAGAGACAGGCCCAGCTGTAGCTGTAGCTGTGTGAGCACATCTCACCAGAGGGAGAGAGAACCAGAGATGAAAATGAGTGAGACGAGACGCTGTGCCGTTTCTGGATAGGGGTGACTCATTCAACAAGGGTGTTGAGGGATATCGAATCACTAGCGTGTTGACAGCATCACGGCGTGCAACGAGGTTCTTCGTGGCCCTTATTGTTTGGCAGCTCCCAGAACGCCTTGCGTGATAAAGTCACTGTTCCTGAAATACACAACTGCACTTATTTGTGTCGACAACTGCCTCCGGTTTGAGCATCTGTTTAGTGTTCTTCATTTGGATCCTCGCTTTAAATCATTGCGTTTCACATTCAAGCCATATTGATGCTCCCCGCTATCAGAGGATGGGTTTAGTCGATGCTCGCCTCCAAAGCTATGAATGTCTGTTTATTGTAATCAAGCATCGATGTTTACATATTTCGGGGGCATGATAGTAAAATATAAACTCGAGATGTTCCACAGATCATACAGGATGTCAGGGTCTGTTAAGTCACTGTACGAAATTACCTCATTTTTGAACAGCTGTCCCTTCTATAATTGTTTTTCTTTTTTAGCCTTTTAGCTTTTTTTAATTGTTTTTTGCTGATTCTAGTGAAGTACTGAATATAGCAATCAAGGTTATTAGCAAATGCAAATGCGCAGTCTATAACTTATCCAAAAATATTGTGCTCATGTAGACTGCCACACATTGCTTTCTCTTAGTCTTGCCTCCATCTTGCTCTCCTGTTGTAATCTCTCCCACTCTTGTAGTCATGGAGATAGACAGCCATGACACGTGTGAACACAGGCGACAACGTGAATTAATTAAATAAGAGAAAGTGTCAAACAAACTATTGTATTCCTATGAATAAGAGCCTTTCACTGCATATTTTAAGGGTGTTGTTTCAATATGTATGATTCCTCACACCTGGGTGTACACCGAATACATAGAGAGAGGGGAAAATAAATGTGTGTAGAGGGAGCGGGCAGAGGTGTTGATTAGAGGAGGGGGAAGTGACACGGTGTGAGATGTGAACAAACAGGAAGAGAGAAAGATGGAGGAGGTAAGAAAAAAGGTGAGCGGAGTAGAATAGGACAACAACACTTAGAGATTAGACTTGGAAGCACGGAGATTAAAGAACGGGCTTGAAGGGCACAGAAGAGCAATAAAGGAACCAGAGCAAGATATCTGCATGCATTACTTTTCATAGCTAACTAAAGGGAAAGAAGCCCGTCACCTGGGGAGGCAGGATGGGGAAGGAGACATTCTCATTCTCTTATCTGCACAAAATGACTCAGGCTCAATTACAACCCCAGAGAGCTTTAAAACACATGCCTCCTGAAATACTTCCTGGAACGATGTTGGAAGAAATTGTGTTCAATGCTTATGAAAAAGTTCAATTTTACAAATACTAACAGCAACAAGCTGGATATACTGTATGCTTCAGATTTACTTGACGACAAAGCCATCAAATTAGCATCAGCATATCTATATTATGATATTCCTGTTAATGGATTCCTGTTAATGGAGCCATGGGGATATTTAATCAGAGCAGGCTCTAGGACTTCGGTGGCCCGAAAGGAGATTTACGCTCCCAGCTGAATTAACTCCCTTACTTGCTCTACAGCAGTTCATTGCAAAACAAAGATAACACAGCCTTCATGCTTCAGCAGGATGAAACTCTATATCTGACCATGCTTGTGCCTCCGCGTGTGACCCTAAACGACCGCGTGCGGTGTTTACACCGGGAAATGAGTCTGTATTTAATATACCGTACCGACATCACCGTACTATTCCATCTGGGGATAATGGGTATTGGCTTGTCTACCGTCATGCCGGGTCGGTCCAGGTGGACCATCTTGACCCGTCAGTCACCAGCGCGTCTAGGTATCAGAATGTCAGCGACGGAACAGCTGCTCAACATTAAAATACTCATCAGCATCTGTTGCGACAGCAGCGTTGCGCCATGAAGTTAATACTCGACGTCTCGTGTCATGTAAGGTGGTTATTTCACGCTACCATAACGCTTACGACAACTGCACATTGTATACGTACATGCGTGTCGTACAACTGTTTATGCGGTGAAACAAGCACGCGCCGGTACATTTCTGTTCTGCAAGGCGTAGTTTGGATATTGTGGCAGATTCAAGTGAGGATAATTGTCTGTTGTTCTGGTGTCTGTCCAAGTGTGGATATTTAACTGTGGCACTGATCAGTGCAAAGGGCATCCTGTCAATGAGATGGTTACAGGACACTGTAATTCAATGCTGAGCTTTCTGAAAGTGTTGTGGCCTCAGTGCAATGAAACATCTGTGATGTGAAGTGCTCACTTGATACCTCCAACATGCCTGGAATATCCTATATACAGTATATATACATGCATATTCCTTGGGATCAGCCCTTTCCTCTAACATGTTAAAGAATATATATATATATATATATATATATATATATATAGAATTCCA
>OMKK01056306.1:13271-36441 GCA_900302305.1 Polymixia japonica | reverse complement strand
CCTGAAGAGAATACTGAGTATTTTCCTTTCTTTCCTTTGCTGACCGAGTTTAAACCGGCTCCGGCCCAGTGAACACGGCACATCTTCCATCTTCACGAGTGACAAGAGTCTAGTGTCGAGGTGTAACAGCCATTGTTTATCACAAAACAAAGCAGTAAAATAATTTTGAAGCTAATTTCATTGAGAAGTTTCTTGAAACGTGACGACATCTTGACACAAAATTCATCAGTCCGCTAGCATTAGATGTCACTTGATACAAGAAAAACTTTGAAATAAATTGACTTGAATTGGAAACATTGGAAGTGAAAGATTTGCTTTTTTCAAGAATTTAAGAATGAATGCTAGACTAAATGACATCTTTCACTGTGATTTCACTATATCTTATAAAACAGGGAATGCACTCCTGGCGTTTGGAAGCGAGGTAGACCAACAGCCAACCCTGAGCCACACCAGTCCGCCCAGCCTAGACCATGAAGACAGAGAAAAGCTGAGCACTACTTCTCCACCCGATACCATGGAAACCATGCGGAACATTCTGGATACAATAATACCCACACAGGTCTGCCAGTTGTCTCGTCAGGGTCAGGGTTGACTACAATAGCTTTGTGAATACAGCCGTACATTCCTATAGCCAGCTGTGAACCATTTTACTGCCTGAAAGAAAATGAATTCAATTCAATTTTTATAAAATTTTACTTTCATTTAAATTTTAATCTAAAGTATGGTGTAATTCATTTTTACCTTTCACCCTCAGAGTAAAATATATTGTAAATATGTATATATACAAAAAAGACGTGTGCTTTAATAAGGTTTCTTCGAAGGCTAACCCCGAAGGCTTTAATAAAGCGTTTCTTCATAGGACCTCGGTAAAATGATCTCTATTTCCCCTCCGTAGGTCATGGAAAACGAACAACTGCTGGGCGGTTCCACCCTGCCCTCCAACAGCCTCCCAAGCTCTGCCTCTCCTCCTAGCCTGCTGCCTCAGGCTGCCTTCACAGGCCTGCTGTTGTTCCTTCTTCATCTGCTGTGCTATGGACACTAAGGCTGCGCGGCCGCGAGGCCGAGGATCTTGCTAGGAACAAGCGGACGGGAGGACTCAAGGAGTGCGGAGGGAAGTGGACCCTGTCGCCTACTCCTCCCCCTAAACATGTACAGCTTATCTGTTTTTCTATTTTTGTGTCTCAGTGGTGCAGTTCTACCTGCCAACGTTCCCTCTCAGATTGCGATTCAGAGAGACTACGGCAAATTTTAGCCAATCTGTACATTTGTACATTGCTACTGCGGTCAAGTCAAGCCATAATTAAGTAAAGTACTACTTATGCTGACTAACCCTGTACCCTGCTTTCCAACACAGCAATTTTTACCAACATTGTTATGAAAATATAAAGCAGATTCAGAGAACGTTGTTACTGTATCTATGAAGATCTGTATTATCAACAGGAGGTTCTTATCTGAAATACTGTGTTGGGGAAGAAGGGTTGGATTAAACCAGTGAACATAGCGTCTGTTGTGTCCCCTGTGCTCAAACTGATTGGAAAAGCCCCTAGAGGATACTCCTCCCCTCAACTGACTGAATGAGTACCATTACTTCTAATCAATACTGGAATTGTGAAGACGGAGAGACAATATACAGCTACAACTGGCTCAGCCATTCTGGATATATACTCTGCCTCGAAAATGTGTAGGTTATCTAGAAGTGTGGCAACCCAGAGTACATGAGAAAAAAACAGCGGCAGGATAATTATAATCTCCATGAAGATTGTGGCCCTTTGTCAAACTCATACCCTGCTTTATTTGTTATCGCTAATGCTAGTTGTTCATAGAAAACATGAATCCTTGAACTTTATTGAAAGGAAGCTATTAGAAAAGCCGTATCTCTTTACCTGTTGTTGGATTATTATGTGTTTGTGAGGAGAATACACTCTTTATTTCTCATTCTCTAAGTGGACATTGCGGTACGGTGCTCCGAGTCGTTGTGCCATAGCGGGAGCGGTTGGCGTGACTTCGTGAGCAAGTCGAGGAACGGCGTGGAGCCTGTTTGAGATTAGACAGCTATGAATGATACAGTGTTTTCTGCCTTTTTGAGGAGGTAGATAATTCGAGACAGTGCGCGGATTCAGTGCAGGTGTTGCAAATAAAAGTTCACAGATCGTGAAGGTTACACGTTAGCTTCTCTCAATCCTTCTTTCTTGTGAAGTCACTTTTCGAAGGTGCTTTCACGCCTGTCTCGTTCAATGCGGTTTTAATGAATGCTGAAGTGTTTACCTACCGAGTTCAGTTTGTTTGGTGAGGGCAACGGGCGCGCAACAAACAACAACTGTCGCCATGTCCTCAGAGAATCAGCTTCACGTTGCTTTTAAGTGAACCCTGAAGTGGTTTGTTGGAAATGAAACTGCAGCTAGACTAGAAGGAGAATCACAAGGCAGTCGAGCATTTGTGACGGGGATTGTTTGATATTTGTTGATATTCTACCGTAAGTACAGTATCTAAATGTCTTCAACACCAACCATGTTGACATTCATTTTATTCGAGTTATAATGCTAATTAAATCACACCACACCACATGCATAACCAATCACTGAGAGAGCATTGAATAATCTAAACATCTGCTAGGGTTGTTATTAAGAAACTCATCGCCTGTTGATTTGTCCATGTAGTAAGGAAATGTATCTGAACTAATGAAAAAACTGCAGCAAAGTAACAGTTTCAGTTCTGACATGGATACATTCAAATAAACTCTTTGTGTGGCGTCATCAGTAGCTCAACAACAAATTGGTCCTTCATGGAGATTAGATCATTATTTCATGAAGTGGGTATTATTTTCAATCCAGCGGAGATTTCCTGTGTATAGTAGCATGTGATTGCTTGCATTAACTTTACTTTGAACTTAATAGGTCAGTGTGCAATCTGGATGCAATTAACTATCGAAATAATTAAGGAAAATAATTTGGGGATCTTTGTATTATTTAATATGTATCAACAATATGTATATGAACTCGAATGTCAACTCAAAATATGCGGCGCATTTCAATAATGGAACAGAACGTTGCCTTGGAGAGATCTGTGATCTGAAAATAAACAAAGTGGGCCCGCTCAGGGGGAAAAATTAGTCAGGTGAATCCAAGCGCTCTCCGAATCGGAATTATGACTCCCGAAGACAGTTCTTCCTCGGCACGGGAAACATGAAGGGAAACGGGTCGGCATTCATTTCTAACATAAGTGAGTCAAGGATGCAATGCTTTGTTTACATCAAGGTAATAAAGTGGCATGGGTATTAGCACTGAAATCACTCTGGAGAGGTGACTTCCAAAACACAGCACTACAGGGAGAATCCCTGCTCATTATACTTAAAAGTGTTGATGAGAAACAGATTGCTGTTATGAATTTGAATACTCAGAATATGATCTGCTCAATTGAGTTATACCGAACTCATCACTCCATAAGTGATGTGTTTTCATTTTCAGAGTGCAGCATTCTGGAAAATAAAACAAAAAACCGTTCGAATCATCTCTTATCTCAGATGACCCATCCAATGATTTGTCAAAATGGAGGTTTTCCCCCATGCAAGTTTATCACTCTAATTATAACAACGAATGGTACAGAAAACCCCCCAAAATGTTTCTTAAACTTGTTACGTTCATAAACCTGTTACTAACACCATGGGTTTCATAAACCACGCATACAAGTAAGGACTTTGTTTCAAACCATTTGTGTTTGATGAATGCCAAATTTTCTTATCCTTCTTCATCTTCTATCCTTCTATCTTCATCCACATAATATCATGTCCAGATTTACCGTGATCTCGTCTTTGCCAATAGTTCCCTTTTACATTATTACAGCTTGTGGCTTTTCTTGCAGCGATGATTTAGGATTTAGGATTGATCCCCGTTAGCTAATGCAGAACATCAGCCACTCTACTTCCTGATATCCACGCAAAACATAAACAGCACGACAACAGATAAGACACATACAGAAAAAACAACCAAATTATATTAAAATCAGGAAAGCACAACTAACAATAATCTTTCTCACAAACACATTACTATACATATTCTTATTCATATAAGAATAGTGAAATCTCACAACTTATTCATGTGCATGAAAATAAAAACATGCACAGAATGTGGTTACAGGCTATTAGGTGTCGCTTCACTTGTTTTTTTAAAGCTGGCTTTGTTGTGTCCTTTACCACATCTGAGCTGGAAGTGAGCTCCATGCAACCATGGCTCGATACAACATAGCTCTGCGTCTAGGTTCAGGTGTGTGTGTAGACCTCTGGTGGCATGTCTGGTGGGGTAGGTGTGTATGTTAGAGCTAAATGTCAGTTGACTATACAAACAATTAGGAATTTTCAACCCGTGAATGTTTCTAACAAAAACAAGGAGTGCTGCCGCCGGCCTCTCCTCAACTTTCAACCGGGAGAGATTGACGCGCACTTTGTTTACATTAGACCTTAGTGTGCATCGAAGGGCAAGACGAGCTGCTTTATTCTGAGCCAGCTGCAGTTCCTCTAGATCCTTCTTTGCAGCACCTGACCACATCACATGGGGTGACGGTGGCTCAGGCGGTCCAGTAATCGGAGGGTTCCTGGTTTGATCCCCGGCTCGTCCCCGGGAGTAACTATGCTAGTACGGCTTGCTTTTTTTGCAGTGACTAAGCTGTCCTTGAGCAAGACACTGAACCCCTAACTGCTCTCGTTGAGGCACGGCTGCCGCTACCATTGATGTGTGAGTGAATGGGTGAGTGAGAGGCATGATTTGTAAAGCGCTTTGAGTAGTCGACAGACTAGAAAAGCGTTATATAAATGCAGTCCATTAACATCATTGGGCAATAGTCTGGATGTGATAAAACTAGAGTCTGCAGGACTTGTTTGGTCAAGTGTGGCATTGGAAAAGCAGAGCACGTCTTTATAACAGATATATTCCTCCCCATCTTCACAACAAGGTTGATTACTTCTTAAACCATGGAAGAGAAGAATACAGTTCTTGTGAAGTAGTGTACTTGTTACATTTCATATCAGTTCTACATTAAGTTGTGAATGCATAATTTAGTTAATGAAGTAATATGATTAGAGCAAGCTTTGGTTGTAGTAAAATAATCAACACCCAAATCAATAACTCAATTCCTTTTCAAAACCGATGTGGGAGGCAGTTTGGCACTATAATGACCTCATATTAAAATCAATATTTTACTTGATATATTTTACTTCAAGTCGCATATTTCTCTTATTCATCTGTAATGTATGGCTACACTTTTATCCTAAAAAAAATCAAAAAAGTTTTTATGACTGTGTATTTCTTTTACATGCATATGACCAAAACAAAACCAGCTAAACTTTAATGAATGCCAACATTTGCTAATAAGTTTGTTTGTATGCAAATGTCAATACTAAGTCTACATGTTGCAGCTCCTGTGAGAGTCTTGTTATCCAGGGTCACGCCTGCTGCATAAACTGCTGTAGGCTGGACGTAACACAAAATAGGCGATCATGAATTTTCTTAGTCTGTTTTTCCACAGCAGTGTTACAAGATGTAAGTCAACAACACTGCCAGGTTTGTTTGAGGATGTCCAGTTTAGGAGATAGGTTAAGAAAGTCCACGGTAGAATCCAGTCTACCTTTCATTGTTATGCACTTTGATAAAAGCCCTAGAAAAATATCCAAACAGCCTTTAACCTGAGAATCCATCCAGGGAGAAGAAAAAGGGATATTAATAATTATGTGTTCAATCTGAGCGTCGAACATCTTTTTGTTGAGCGGGAAAATTGCTTTTGACATTTAAAGTCTGCAAAAATCATATCAGCCCTTCAAGATATGTTAAGAACCTATCCTTTGTATTTATTATTGTGAGATCTCTTTTGCTCCCTGCCTTTGCTAACTCAGACATGTAAAAATGCTATTTCAAGATATGACAAAACCGATGATGATAAGTCCCCTGAACTACAAGGAGCTGTGTGAATAAAAGCTGTCATACAACCTAAGAGACAACTTTAAGACAGGGAACAGATTGTCACCACTTCTGCTTCAAATGTTTATCCTTAACAAGGCTTACGTATCCCCGGGTAATGACATACATATCAAAGATGAATATAATTATGATATTCTGTATTTATACAAGAGGGGAGGAAAACAGATCATCTTATCATCGTATATGTTATGTAGTGGCTTCAGTTGACTTACTTTAGTAGACGGTAGAAAGAACTCACTTCAAATCAAGAGACGCTTATTTTGAACAATTATTGTCTTTGATCACTCATTGCCTCTAAAAACATCCACCATAGGCCTACAATTCATCAAAAGTATTACTTTGTATTCATTGATTAATGGAAAACGCATACAGATATACGCAAGCTAAAATAACAGCAGAAGATGTATCTGCCTTGTAAACCTCTGCAGAACCTCCACTCAGTAGATGCAGTATGTCATGGTATGATGCAGGCATGTCTTGATGTTGCAAGGCACAGGGTTTCTCAGATATTTCTAACTGCAAACATAGGGGATTGGCTTTGAAGGGCTTCCAAAGAGCCGTCTGAGATTCCAAGTGATTAAGATAGTGTAAGGTATTAAAAGTAAAGGTTACACTTTATAATAACTACACACTATAAAGCATTTACGATGGTGACGCACTGAAGGCGTGCGGGTCCAGCGGCGTTTGATCAGCTGCGCATGCGCGATGCGGCGATTTGCGAGCCGTTTTGGGACCAGAATTGTTTATTAATGTAGTTATTATAAAGTGTTAACAAAATTAAAATATACATCATATCTTATTCAAGTTATTAATGATCATTTACATTGATAATTGAACAGGGGCACTATGAAACGCAAAGCAAAGGAGACATGGGATACCACCGTCTGCCCTTCTCTCTCTCTCTCTCTGTGTCTGTCTCTCTCTCTCTCTGTCCCCTCCAACGTGCCTGGTTTGTGTTGGCGTATTAAAACCTCCATTTACCGCAGCATCAAAATATCTACACACAGTTTTACTGCTCATATGTCGGTATTGGCTCATATGTCGGTATTCTGTGGGGTTCCAGGCTTTTTCCCATATCATCCGAAGATCATCTTTGCAAGGTTGAACTGAAATCGATTCTGGCCACTAATTGCTATAAACACTGTAACAAAAAAGTGCCCTGGCATATGACATATGTCAGCTGAATTTTCTCAATGCTTTCCTCTCCAGAGTAATGACTTGTTAGCAGTTGCGACACGATTTCATTCCCCAGCGATGAAACATTGTGTCATCAGAAAGCATTGCCCTCACAACAGAAGCCTGCTGAATGTTTACCCCAAGAACACCGTGACCTGTCGATCAAACCATATTAGGAAATAATGATTCTTTTTAAATAGCATAGTGATGAATGAGGTGTTCCGATTGTACCTCTGTGGTTTAGTCAGACTCTTCTACAGGAAAAAAAAATAGCTAATACATACGCTCTTCTGCAAAACGGATATTAAAGTTATATAACGTATATGCTTTCTGACTGTCAATAATATTTTCTGGTAGTGATGTTGATGATGTCTTTTTGATTTAGATGAACGTCACATTTCCATGAATATTAAAAATACAGCATGACTGAATCATGTGTAAAGGCACAGACACTTTTAACGCTGACGTTGATAATGAGCAACATTATCAACGGGCGTCTGATTGAGGCACCAGACATTGCCTTCTAGAAACCAGCAAACATCAATGTGTTCGATAAATAACACAAGTAACATGCTACAAGCCATCACTGCTACATAAAATGGACATCTGCAGAGCCAGAAAATATTTGCCTGTATGCATAATTCCAGCCTCTAGTAGTTAACATGGCGCTGTGGAGCAGTGGTGCTCCTTGCAGTCAGTGTGTGTGTGCGAGTGAAGTCAATGCACTGACCTGGGCCCGCCCTAATGAACATTTTGGGTGAAGGCTGTCAATCAAGCCACTGCCACGGGTCAGGGGAAAAGGCGACTAAATCTTGCGCTAGAGAGAACTAGAGATTCCCTTGCAGAATGAGGTCAAACTGGGATGCGGTTCATAGATAATATATGCACTAACTATACTTTACGTATTTGCCGTGATCCCATTCAGCCTCTTTAATGCTTATATCTGGGAGTCTGTGGCTTGTTTAATCCCCAGGAAGGGCCTTGTTTACTCAGTATGGTTTTTAATCAGTGTACCACAGTGCTAATAATCTGTCTGAAGGGCATGTCTGCGTTTCCATTACAAGACTCGGGTCCTGCTGGTGCCCAGTCCTCAAACCAAGGCAAAGTTAACGCTAAGCAGTCCTTACACTGCTGCATGACATCCATGCTGTGCACGGAAAAGGGGGATTCTGGTTTCTGGGAATAGAGCTTTTTTTTGTACATGCTGTGAATCTTTACATTGCTGTCTGAGATCTCCCCAGGTAGTGTTAAAAGGAGATTAAAGCCCTATTTGCACGGGACTACCTGGGGACCTCTAACAATTTGTAATGATCTTAATCCCGTGCGAATCTGCCATGTCTGTAATTTGCAAAGTGAAAATTCCACCGCAAATTACCTAACCATATTTCGCCAAACACAGAGGTCGCGTGATAATATTCGTCCCGTACCAATCGGCATCTCGGTGATTTGACGTTTTTCTTCTCGTCTTGCTACACGGCAGAGAGAGCAAACTCAAATCCACCAGAACAGCGACATTTTTAAAGATGATGAGATGGATGACATGTATGGCAGCGTGCATAAGGAACAACGTCTTTCAATAGGCTCAATACAAACACCTGAAGTGCTACCAGTTACATATCCATACTTTCTAAATCACGAGGTCTCCAGATAATACTAGTCCCGTGTGAATAGGGATTTAGTCTCATTGAAATATTCTGCCCTCCACCCTTAATTCCCTGCCTCCCTCTATCGCCCTCCATCGCTCTATCCACCCGCCCATCTGAAACAGCGAATATAGCATGCAAACAGAATTCTGTGTTTCCTAATCTTTGACGAGAGCATCTGTGAGTAACTGCTGACCAAACTGTGTTTCCTTGTGTGAAGCCATCTTCTGACGCAAGCGCCACGCGCACGTGTGTGTGTGCGTGTGCGTGTGTGTGTGTGTGTGTGTGTACGCGCGCACACGCACGCATCTGCCTAGTGGGAGCAGTGTCCTGCCTCTCAGCTGGCTCTTTGTGGACTGTGGGGAGGATATAAAATCACACATAGAGCTCATCGAGAGGTCACCAGGTTCAGAAAGTGGGTCAGGGAAACTCAGCATGAACACATTCCATTCACTGTGTGTGTGTGTGTGTGTGTGTGAGATTGTGTGCAAGAGGGTAAAAACTATGTACTCTGTGTGTACACTTGCAAGCAAACCCGTGACTATATATATATATATATGTGTGTATATACTGTAGATATATTTGTGGACATGCAGACTGCATGCAGGCTGGCATCTATATGGTTCTTCTATATAAGGTTCTTTTATGTGTGTGATATACTATGTGGAAGTCTCTCTCTCTCTATGTTTGCCTGGTGGTCTTATCACAGTTGCCAGCAGCTGCACTGTGTGGCAGACGCCCTTGTGTCCCTGAGGGCGTCAGAGGGGATCAGCTGGACGGTCTTGGCTGCCCACTCTCTCACCAATTCTACGCTGGCCTAAACCTCTCTGGGCCCCAACTGAACTTAACCCCTGAAGCCCAACATCTGAGACCCAGGGGCCTCGTGGGAGCCGACCAGGCTGCCCCAAACTTGAAATTCTCTCTGCAGAGGCCATTTTCTGAGCAATTGCCCCTCTTCCAATGACAACACGTTTATGTTTTTTCTGACACATTCAATGGTGTGCTAGCTGACATTTTGTATACCGTGTCAACAACCATACTAATGAGACTAAGGGTGTTTTCACATATGACCCCCTTTATAAGAACGAAACTCAGTCCTCTTCAAGTGAACCCAAAAGTGGACCAACAGAAAAAGAACTCGGTTCTCTTTGCATTCACACTGTCCCTAAACTTGAAAGAGGACTCAGCTCTTTCTGGTCCACTTCAGCTCTAAAGGGGTCTCAGTCCACTTTCCATTCACACTATTGTTTCTCTTGACCTCAGACCACTTACTGCATTGATTTATGGGTAAATTCTTATGGAATTATTCATTACAATATTAATATACATTATTAATTACATTATTAATATAACATTAATCTAACAGCTGAAGAAAAACATGCTCTTGTGTTTTTATGTGTAGTTGACAGTTGTGCTCTTATGTGGTCTCACTCCATATATCCACTAGTGCTGTCGTCCCGTCCTCCGCATCAGCGGTGTACGGTAGCCTTGAAGGTCAAGAAAGTAATGGAAAAGGCGATCGTAACAACAAGCGACCCGGGAGCGCTTTGTGTTCACAACGCGCATTTTAAGCGAACCGCAGTCGGACCGCCTCCCGAGGAGTACGGTTGTTTCAGAGGGGTCCGAGTGTTCACATATGCGCACAAAATGCTGACTAATCGCTCTGAGTTGATGTGGAGGGTTGAAAGGGACCAAGTGTGAAAACACCCCAACATACAGCCTTGAAAAACTGCCTAGAAGTCAAGTAGAGATGTGACGTATCAACATTCCTGAAATGCATGGCAAAGAGAGTATCCTATGTCAATTACCTACTTCAACGATGTGAAGATACTGCAGGAGGATTTATTGACTTTCTGGCAACAGCCTTGAACTAACACAGTGTATGACAGGTTGTCAATACTATTCTTAATGTAACATGTATGACACATACTGCAGGTTTGGGGGGAGATGGGAAGACAGGCTAACGACGAAAACTGAAACAAAAATTGAGATTAAACCAATGCCCATGATACCACGATACTACAATGTGGCTAAAATCACAGAAAAACCAAGTGGCAGCTCGGCCCTTCTCACCCCTTCTGACATTTGAAAAATGCCATCCCAGATCATCCCCTAGGCTTAAACTGTGACCCACCACCACAAATCCAGGCTCATTGCCTTCCTAATAATCTCTACAGGATGGCTGTTTTACATTAGGAATTTTTTGTTATACAAAATTATCATACAAATGTTTTTGTAAACATTGATTTTTCACTGTTATTCCTATTGCTTAGGATACTGCATTTATGAACTACAAAACAATCGTAAATAAATACAGTTAATACACTTAAGCCGAAATCTGATCCTGTCTCCAAGCCTTGATATACAAGCCATGGGCAACTTCATAGAGAAGCTGGACGCAGGAACATACAGAGTTGTTGAGAAGTCACAGCCAACCAGTACAAGGTGGCAATAATCCACCTTGTAGTAAGCAATGACAACAGAAACCAATAAATCAATAAAACAAGCACATCATGAAATTATCAGCTCATATATTGTGGCACTATTGTTTCAGTCTTAGGCCGATACAGTCAGCCTTTACAGTCGATAGACGTTCGTCGATGGAAGTCACGTCCACGTGAAGTACGACCAGGCCACAGGAAGCGTTCCCTCTCCAAGGTGTTTAACCTTACGGTTAAGCCAATGAGCCGATGGTGCTTGCTCCCGCTGCTTCATCAAGTTTTTCTTATGGACCAACTTTTTCATCAATGTAAAGGGGTGAAGGCAATAGAAAAGAAAAAGTATAAAGGTTCCAAAATAGAAATATTGATGTCCAGTTTAAGTCAATTGAAACTTTCAATGAGTTTTATGAAACTCTGTCATACTGATTTCTATTCTTGTGGGATGTAATTGGTGGGTACTATGGTATCAGCTTGAATGAAGGAACAGAGGATCCAACGCTTTAGAAGCCTGCTTGTCAGCTGAAATAGACCCACATGCAATTAATATGATGACTTTGTAGCAAAAACCCTAGAACATTATGACATAATGACCCCTGAGTGGCGACGTGAACATTCCCACGCTCCCGTTCACTAATCGACCTTATTATAAATGATTGCACAAAGTTTTCTTTGAAAAGTGAATAATCACTCCATCTTATTACTCTACTTGCAATACTTGTTGAAAACCCCACTACTGTATATGCACAGCAATACTTGATCACACACACACACACACACACACACACACACACTGTTATGGTCAACACGCTCTCATGGATGCTCTTGTCATAGAATATAAGACACACTGAATTAAATAGTCATACACGTTCTTCCATATATAACCACAAAATACACAATCCCAAATGATCATATTTGTTGACTTTAGACTCATCTGCTGACAGTAATCTCTCAGAGCGTTTTTCTGTGTATTTCTGGTCTACTGCTAAAGGAGACGTCCTGAAGACAACAGGCTGGTGGGTTGAGTTTGTGGGGATGTCAGTTCATATCCACCTCTGATACCAGCCATGCCCTCACTCAGTCAGTATCGTTGCAGTGAAGCTGCGCTGACTGGAACAAGCAGCAATTTGCCCTGAAGCAAAGTCTCTGGATGGGCAAAGATATGGGCTAGAGGTTGGCATGTTCACCCTCCGTCTCCCTCTTTCCTGCAGACATCCACCGATTGCTGGGGAACTTTTCCACTGGTTAAGTTTCAACTGTAAGCCAAGCTAGCACCTGCCCCAGTAGGAACATATCACCTGACCCAGCCAACCTTGCCAAAAGCAGAGTAACAAAACAGATGTGCGTTTGCATCTTTCCTTTCTTTGCCAAAATGACACTATGCATTAATATAATCACAAGCTTCAATTTACACAGTTCTGGTGCGTTTGTTGTATCTTAAGTTCTGAATTTGCATTTCACGATAATGTTCATTATATTCCCACAACTGGTGTGGTAGGAGCTATGCATCGTGTCGAGATGGCCAAGAAACATTACTTTTGAGCCTGTTTTAAAGTTTTGGGAGCCTTTCTCTCTCATTCTTAAAACACCATGATTGATATTGACCACAGCAAAGGTACATTCAAGCAGAGTGGAGGTGTGTAAGTGTGAAGGGGGTAATTTGCAATCAAAACACAAAGCAAGGCAATCAGTAGAGGACCTTAGACAATCAGCCACCGTTATTAGTCATTATGTGCTCAGCGAAAACCTCACTCCTACTTTATGATACAGCTACTTTGTCAATATGTCAGACAAAATCTGATTTGCATGTCTTCTTTTTCCAACACAAAACCTATCGTGAAAAATGAAAGAAAAGACAGGAGCAGTTTTGTTCTGATGCGTGACTCATCCAAATAGCAAGGCTGGTTGACTGGGAAGCTGGGTTGGGGCTATACTGCCCCCTGATGCTTTGGAAGAGCGCTGCAGCCCTTCTCCAGTGTTCAAACCACAACGCAACGAGATACAAATACTGCATCCTACTGCAAAATATCATAACATAGAGCAGTTATATCAGTGTTGGCTGTGAAACCCACACATCGCTCTTAGAGCATGTATTGTACAAGTACTGCAGTGTGGCTCTTATTATGCTCTGAAACGGCTACAATGAGTGTCCTGCAGTCTCCTCCATCTAAGGTCTAGTATTAGGAGCACTTCAAGCAGCTGGTAGTTACTCAGACTTTCCGCAGCCATGGCAACCGCAAGGGACAGACTCTGGAGATCCTTCACACATGCTTGAATATACATCTCAAGAAATGTCAACTTTTATGCAGACCAAGGAAGAATGTCAAAAGAAAATGGCAAATGTAAATATAACTTATTGGAAGTTATCAGTGAAGGACAACCTAACACATATTATTTGCATTCGTTCAGCTCAGCGACAGAATGAAATCATCAACCGAAGCTGGCGGAGAGCTTTCTTACTTAAA
This sequence comes from Polymixia japonica, assembly GCA_900302305.1. Classification (NCBI taxonomy): domain Eukaryota; kingdom Metazoa; phylum Chordata; class Actinopteri; order Polymixiiformes; family Polymixiidae; genus Polymixia; species Polymixia japonica. The sequence goes on along the minus strand of OMKK01056306.1, from coordinate 22,753 downwards.
ATATGGCAGGAAGAATGGATGACACAATGGCACAATGCAGGCATTAAGGCCAGATAAGACTGGATACTTGGCTTTCATAGAGGGCCCCGTTTAAGAAAAAAAGCAAAAAGAAAGACGTTTTGAAAAGGTTTTGAAAGACGCTATAGAAGAAAAATCTATTTCCTTACATCATTTCTGTTTGTCCCTTCATTGTCGATAGCTCCTTTACTGACCTTGTGTGGTTGACACACGTAATCTGATGAGCTGGAACGTTGTGCTCCAAACGTGCAGTTAAAAGCACGAGCAAGGATGCTGTATCTGTTGTCGTGTATATCTAGGCCTGTATGATTTGTTAGCACGTATACCTTTAAACAACTCTGAATACTTAATGTGTTAACGTTGTTTTCTTCACAGTTTGCGTCTTTGCCCTAGAGACCTCAATATAACGGCATTGGCAAATGTCCAAAGGCGTAGATAGAGAAAGCCGACCTCAGGAACCCCCGTGGGCGACAGACAAAAGACGGTGGGATCACAAATGCGCCAGGAAACCTCACCTCTTCTCTGTGTTCATGCGCATCGCAAAGCCGAACAACCTTGATCTAAGTTCTCCCCGTCACCTTATTAGTGCTGTCTCGCTGCCTCAGGCCTGCTCAGCCAGAAAATATATCATCCATCTGTGTCATTATGTCCCTATTTCTCTCAAGCTCACAGTTCAGGTCCCAGTCCCCGCTCTGGTCTATTATCCTGTTCAAACTAGCCTGCCGGGGACAGAGAGGAAACATCTCTGTCAGGGTCAACACATCCAGGGTCACTGATTACCTAATTGTTGCTCATTAACCCCCAGAGTACCTGTGACCTCTTTACAGCTGCCAGATTCACCAAGCCTAGCCAAATAGGAAAAGAGGGTCGACATTTAGTAAGTTAAGGGCTGAGACAACACTTGTGAAATGGTTAGACAAGTATATGCATTTTCAAGCCATCAGTAACTTTAAATGTAACCCCTGTACTTAATAACTAACGTTATTCAAAGAGTAGGTTATTTAATTTTTTTTTTTTAGATTAGTCAGATAGTTTAGTTTTGCAACTGTATCGCAATACTGTCACCTGATTTAAATAAATGATAGGGAAATAAAGTCATTACAGCAACAAAGAAGAGTACAGGCAGGCACAGGAAAAGTGTAGGGTAAAGAAAAGAGATACAACATGAAATTACTGCAGTAAATGAAAATAAACTACCGTACTACAATAAAATTACTACAGTAAGCAAAATAAGTATATAAAGAAATCATGATACCAGAGGTGGAAAAACCAGGTTCAGAAAGTAGAAATACTAAGCATGAATTAGCTCCAGCCATGCACTAAACCAGCTGATTCTAATTAACACAAATCTTCAGGTAGGTGAGAAACTAATTAGTGAAACAGCTGGTTTAGTGCATGAGTGCATGGTTAGTGTTTCTACTTTCCGAACCTGGTTTTTCCACCTCTGCATCGACACAATAGAGACGGTTCTGCAATATGCATTGTGAGATGAGATGAGATCGAAATGAATTTATCCCCTCGGGAGCAATTACATGGCTAATTAAAGTGAATATTTATGTGAAAATATTCATTATGGCTATTCAAATTCCAGACACGAGAAAGTAATATATTTGCAAAATATTAGCAGTGTGTGCAGATGTACAGTATATCAAGATGAAAATAGGGCCTGTTTGCACTGAATGAATTCATCCATCTGATTTGAGTACCAGGGAAACACATTATTTGTTTGCCCAAGTGGGTCAGGTCAGCATCAAGATTGGAAACCCCTTGACCTATATCTGCCCTCAAACACACATGGCCCAGCCAAGCAGAGTGTGCCAGTAACATTCCCAATTAAGGTACAAAACCTCAGCACAGGAGCCCATTGACCGTGGGTAAGCACATGCCTGCCCAAACAAAAAGGTCAACAAAGTAATAAACCAAAGCAGCACACAACATACACCAGATATAATGTAACTATCCCATGTGCTATCATTTTCTTTTTACTTTTTCTCTGCCATAATCCAAGGTGAGCCTTTACATAGAGGCCTAATTCAGACACTAGAATGATATGCTACCCTGCAAATTAATACCACAGAGAACATCAGCCTACACCATCATAAATCTACAGCACCATAAGACAGGCAGCAACATTCCCCCAGCTGCCTACTCTAGTTTTTGAGCGAGTGAATGTGGGCAAGTCATTGGAGTTATCAAGTGGGCACCTTCTTTCACAGATGTTTCGTTGAATTAGGCCCACAACACCTCAAGAAGGATCAACAGTGGATTCCAGCGTTCCTGGAACCACCCTTCTCTTTATCCACTCACAACAGACTCAAACCTGCTGCCCCACTATCTGTTTCTATAGAACCATTACCTTAACATCTGTACTGCCACCCATCCTAGGTTACTTGTAAATCCTCCTGCCTTCACCTTAATGAGGTTGAAACACATCTCCACTCTACACTTACCAAAGCAGAGAGCAGATACTCAAGCTGGTTCACCGGCAGGATATTCGCCTTGTATCTGCATTTGGCGTAACTAAGTCCGGCTAGCCCTGCTGGCTTGTTTCACAGCTTCCTTTGAATGCCAAAGAACCACTCGGTTGTCCAGCCAATCTCACTGTGAAACTATACTGGCCTCAGTCAAATGGCATTGGCTAACTGTAGGAAATCACAAGTTCCTACTCAAATATACCCTACATGCTACCAAACATAGCAACCAATGTGCAAACAAACACTAACACATTAATAGGGGGTCATTCCTATGTTCCCAGGGTGGCACACAGAGCGGCATCTGAGCAGCTGAACGTGCGTCCAGCGGACCTCCAGGCCTGCGTGTGGTGCTGCAATATGTCGCGTGGCCCAATCAGCGCCGCCAAATTTGTGAGCCGTTGGGACCAGAATAGTAATTAATTTTTAAACTAGCAGTGATATCTGCGTAGTGTTTGGGGTTGCCGTGGTTTTTAAAGACTTTATCAGTAACGCGATGTGTCCGCTGGAACGTTGTATCAGCCAACCAGGTAGCGCTTAATTCGCCCTGGGAACATAGATCCCTGGGAACATAGGACCCATATAGACCCATATGGAACAAAATGTTAATAGCTACCAAGCTAGTGCTAACTCAAGGGTGCCCCAGGCCTACACAAACCAAATACAAACAAACAATGCTACTGACCTAACGCTAACACAAGGCTACCTACCTAAGTTACTTTGTGCCCCAGTTAGTATGCTTCCTCAATCACAACCACTCGCTAGCTCCCATTGCTGCCTCTGACATAGCCCTTACTGCTTGCATAAAACTCTGTACACAAATGCCGAACTTACCTAGAAGTACTAAAGTTGATTACCCTACAAACCTCAACGGGGAACATCTAGCTTTTCAGCCATGCTGCTCCACCACAGCTGCTAGCTCAGAATACTTGAGCATTTTCCTTTCATGAGCCTCATCTACTGCATCCTCCCATGGCGCTGTGAGCTCCACAAAAAACACAACACGCTGTGTCTCTGACCACAAAACTAAGTCTGGCCTTAAATTAGAGCTCACTATTTCCCTTTGGATTACTAGTTGCTTTCCTAAATCTACTGCCATCTGTCAGTCTCAGCCCGCCCTTAGTTGTCCTACTATATGCCTGCCTGAAATGGCTGCACTCGTAATATTTTCTCCCTCACTGACAAAGTTAATTTAATCTTCATTCTTGTTAGGCAACAAATTCATCTCTAATCGTCTGCTCTCAATTGCTGTTGCTAGACACCTAAGCACTTGGTTATGTCACCAGGTGTGTCATTCCTGAGAGACTGCCTTGGCACACCTTGCTGCATCCTCCCGTCAATGTATTTGCTCTACAACCACTTTCCTGTTCCCCGATGGAGTTGCCTTACTCCATATTGGTTGCCCTATTCCAAGGCCTACCACTCTATGTCCTCAATGCCTAGAACTATACTTGCTAGTTCCCCCTTGACAATTGATATGCTCCTTGACTTACTTGGCTTAATGTTCATCCTAGCCCAATTTTGGTTATTATTCAATTTATTCAGCAACGTTTTTGTACAAGGAGCTGTAGTTGTCATAGTAGTCATTTCATCCACATATGCCCAAATGGATGGAAGGTGCAGCCCTCCCTGCCGCCTTTCCCCCATAACACTCACTTTGATGACCTAATGATTACCTTCACTGCCACTGTGAAAGCTAAATGGGAGATTGGGCACCCTGCCATGATTCCTATCTCAATACGCTGCCAAGCTGTAGTAAACTCTCTATTAACTCTGTAGTAAACTCTTGAAAATATACTCCAATTAGACTCTTGATGATATTTGGAACCCTGAAGAATTAGCATTAGCATTAGCATTAGCATGGTCCAAAAATACCACATGAAGATCACTCTTCTCTTGTGTGTTTGTCTGTTTGTGTGCCTGTGATTTCTAAGAAAAGCCTGGTAATTCCAATTTTTTGCACTGTTGTGCCAATTCATCTATTTCTTTCCAAGTAATTTGGTAGACTCTGTGCCACTGCACTAAAGAAAATCTTCCCTTCTACAGGTGCAGATGGGCCGAAACTGATTTATATCTGTAGAAATTAAGAAGAAATATATCAAATAAGTTCAATTCTGTAGGATAAGTTAGGTCAACTGTCTGGAGGATCCCCAGATCCGCTGCTGTAATTGTGCCATACAGTTTCCCTTGCGTGATGCCCTTGACTTCAGCATGATCTTGTCGGACAACAGTTGTAGAACGTAGATGTTGAACCCTTGTTCAAGAAGATCTCTATGCATGACTCTGCCAAGAACAGTATGTACTATAAAGAAAGTAAATGAAATTCCAGATAATGTCTTTGTATTTGCATACTGTCCCAGTACGCATTAAAATACAATGAAACCACTTTAAAAAGATCTTAAGGGCAGTGAAGAGGAACAAATAACACCAGTCGCCCTTATTATATTTCAGAGATTAGAACTAGTAGCCTTACTATGAAATAAAACTAATTTGAAAGGAAAACGTAATGAAAAAATAAAAATGATCCTACTGTCCAGTTCATTGACAATGAAGCAGCAAGATCAACTAGACAGTTCAGACCACAAACATGGTTCTCCGCTGTCTTGATTTGTGAATAAAGTTGAGATTTTTCATACTGAGTGGCATGCTATCATTAATCTTTTTTGTTTTTGTTTGTTTCTATCTATTCCATTAAAATCTTTGAAAACTGATTTTAGTATAATTGGGAATCTTGTAATTAGTCAGTTGCTTTAGGTTATATCAAAATCACGGCATAGTGTGGTACATATCCTTACTCAACTCTTGCACTTGTAGGGAATGTTCTCTTCCCGGCAGTTGTACGTAGTCCTGACTACCGGATCTGACTGTCTTTCCCACACTGTCAACGCTTTGATGTCTTGCAGACTCGAATGCTTTATCTTGCTTATCTGCACAAGTCCGTGGCTCACAACAGGCAGTTGTCACCTTCTGTGTAACTGTTTGTGATGTTCCATTGTCACGGGACAGAAAAACGTGGGACTGGATTGGATGAGCAGGACAGATCTGCTAAGTCCCAGTTTGAACTTATGAACATGGATCAACTTGAGACGCTCAAGAAAAAATAGATTTCGATTTTTGTGCTGACCTTCGTGACAAACGCTTCAAAATGCAATTGCAAATCACGACAGAAAACGAATGATGGAAATGGCCCATTAAAGTCAATCTGCAACATATTTTCAGTCTTTGGCGGACATTTCAAAAGACGTTTTAATAACAGAGTTATGTATCACTGACCCTAACAGACTGCATTTTCGTAAGCGGCTTTAATTGCAGTATATTTAAGGTGCGTGTGAGAGCTCTCCCCGGTGGGTCATTAGACCATGTCACGTTTATTTGGTGTCAGAAAACACAGTTTAAGCACAGTGTGTACCCAGGCTGTCCTCTGTGGTGCCCGTAAATGCACCTATCAGGCATGCAGCCAATGGTGGGCACCCTGAAAGGCCCTCTTGCTTAGCTGCCTTCAGCAGTTGGTGGCCGTGCATTGTCAATGAGGGCCCAGAGCACCCACGCACATAATGCTTTCTGTGACCTCACAAATGAAAATAAATTACCGTTCCATTGTTTCATGTTTTCATTGGGAAAACTTATTACTTGGTGGAAAAGTGTAATAGGTTGGTAATCTAACACATACACAAAAATAAAGATTGTGTGGTATACAGTGGTACTATAGCATGGACACCCTTTTTCCAGTGCTTTATAGCTGGTTGAATTATGATTAAAATACTCTGTGTAGAAATATTAATTTCAAGGTTCCTGGTTTCATTGGCCAGCTATCAAAAGAAATTCTCTCATTTTATTCCTCGACAATAAAACTCCAATATTGGCAGACCGGTCTTTTAAGTGAGCTTTTTTTCAGAAGCCTTTTGTCTAAGCAAATTTATAATGCTGTAAAATAATCACCTTAAAATACATACTTTAAAAAAATGATTGATATCTACCCAAAAAGGCGAACTATTTAATCCTTAGTATGGGACAGCAGGTAAGATGACAGAATGAAGAAGCGCTTGATTCTCCCTCAAAACTAAAAGCCAAAAAATGGAGACTCTAATGGTGCAGATTTAAGAGTACTTTGTGTTACAGATTACTCTTTATAAGTGCTCTCCATTTAAAATCAGGAGATGTGGCTGTGATGCACGTCTGTTCATCTATTTTATAAATGACTAAAAATCCTGTCTGTAGCAGCTTTAACACAACCTGATATTTTCCAGGACACACTATATTTCAAGCTGAAATTCCAAAATATTCAAAACTTTCCATCAAATGCACACAGATAACACACTATATTTGGCACTAAGACAGTATGAATCTATTTGTGTTATTAATGTCTCATTTCATCAGTGAATTGTATGTTATTACAATTAACCCCGTGCGCCAGTTACTTCCCATGCTCTCCTCTGATAACAACCCAGACGTCAAAGAGCGCTGACGCCTCTCACAGAAGGAGAGAAGACTGCTCACTCTCGTGCAAAAAAACCGAAGCCTCTATCCTTCGTCAAACGTTGCGATTCCCTCCTAGCGGCCTCTGAGAGCTCTGCCTCCGCGCAGCCCCTACAGGTCACTCTGAATACTGCAGCTGGCCTCCTATTCACCCTTCCCAAGGCTGCCCTAGGCTTCTCCTATTGACTTCAAAAGCCTGGAGCTTGCATTCAAGGCTGTGAAGGGATCAGCATCCCCATACCTCCAGGCCGTACGGTCCAGCCCAACATACCGCTGCATAAGCTATACGTGCAGCAACACTATTCGAAGCTGACAATGGTTGAGAAACTTGTCTGTACTTGTGGGAATCACAGGGTTGAACGTTAAATATCCCAAGGTTGATGTGACAACAACAGCTCACTTTTTTACGGTCTCTCATTCCACAATATCAGAATATTATATAGGCTTGTGTGTCAATCATTTGTTTTGCAAGTCAGTTTTATACTTCAGATCCATTTTAGAGGACTGAAGATACTGTAAGTAAATGTGTGCATGTACCCAGTGACTGTTGGCATAGCTGGGATCGATTCAAATAATTTCTTGCTAGGCTTCCTGGACGTGTTGGAGCAGGTTATTTGTTGAAAATATTTCAAATTACAATCAGGCACACTTCATTCTCAGTATTATTATTATAAAGGCAATGTATGTGTATGGAAAAACACAACTGAGGGTGGAGGAACTTGGATTTATCTATGTGTGGAAAAAAAAACAGCTATCTTTAAAGTGATAATCCATAACCTTCCACAGACATCGAGCATTGAGCGACAAATCCCAGTTCAGTTCGCTTACTTGTCTGCCTGCACCGACAGTTGCTCTCTCTTTTTTTTTTCCTTCCGCAGAGCGACATACGTGTTTATTCTTTGGATAACAATTGCAGGTTCAGTTTCTGAAGACAGCACTTTTTTCAGCCAGTGTAGCTACTGCGATGAAGTCTGTTCACGTAAAATACGTCCCTTGCTAGATTTGTTTTGTGTGAAATGTCGCCACTGACTGCAGAGTAACTCATCAGACATTTGAAGATGATTGATATGAGTGATAGTAACGAAAATATAATTTTTTAAACATGAAAAAGTTACAGATTGCATCTTTAATATAAGAGAAATGCTTTTGTGTTAAGGGTTTTATTGACAAATCTATAAACTTTGCTATCCTGGAACTTCATAGGACTGTCCAGGTTTCAGTATTTTTATAGATTTAGGGTAAAAAGGAGACATGTCTATGTCCAGGGGTATCCTACTCAAATAAAGCATATCTGTCAGTAGAATTCATAATCTTTTATTTGAAAAATGTTGTCATGATGTGATGAAACATTTGTATTGATATTGCTTGGTTTATTAATTTTTTTATGCGGGTGTTTTTTCATCATCTGTTCTTTGATGGAAATGACAATATCATCAAGGTTAAACCCAACAGTATAATCACTAGTATTATAAATAATGATTGAATTCATATTAATCTAAAACACAATACAGGTTGAAATACCACATGGCATTACAAGGGATCAGTTTGGCAACTGATAGTGAGCTACTTTAATCACTCGTGGTCCGTGAGTGGGAGGTTGCCCCTTAATCTGTGTATCATTTGCTAGCCATGGGGAACTAGGGCTATATATATACTGCAGTGACCTTTTCCATTGTGTCTGTTTCACTTCAAGGGGGCATGCTTGGTTTAATGCTGTCACTGGCATACATGGTTGAACGTGAGTGAATTCTGATAACTGGGGAACCGCCCAGTTTCCCTCGTTGATGTTGCAAGTTATCTACTTTATTGTATTAAATAAGTCTGTTTTTTTTTTATTACGTAGTGAAATTTGAACAAATTATGCTACCTTGGATGGATTCCAGTGCTTATTCTCAACATTTCTGTAAATTAACAAAGACAAGGAAGAAGGGAAGGGGGACATTAAAAACAGCATAAAGAGAGTTAGCTACAATAAACTTTTTGGTTTTTCTGGCCCTTTTTTTCCTGTTCCCTTACCTATTTAGTGTAAAATATATATACTTTTAAATATTCATCTTGAAATGTACTCAGGCACTAAGACGCTAAACTAAAACATGATTTAAGTGGTAATAAAATAGATAATATACACCTGACTTGGACTCCAAAGAAACGCATAATCAAACAATATGAAAATGTGGTAGCCTGTTAATGAGGGTGTATTTCATCACCTGAAATCACACTACAGCTATTTTATGACATAAAACACAATGTCAATGCACTTCAATGTCTAAATATATGTATAGTTATAGTATATGTATAGTTCCCTGAAATTCCAGGCCATGATAATACATGAGTGTATCTCAGCATGTGTGTGTGTGTGTGTGTGTGTGTGTGTGTGTGTGTGTGTGTGTGTGTGTGTGTGTGTGTGTGTGTGTGTGTGTGTGTGTGTGTGTGTGTGTGTGTGTGTGTGTGTGTGTGTGTATGTGTGTGTGTGTGTGTGTGTGTGTGTATGTATGTGTGTGTGTGTGTGTGTGTGTG
>OMKK01056306.1:0-13251 GCA_900302305.1 Polymixia japonica | reverse complement strand
TCTCTCTCTCTCTGTGTGTGTGTGTGTGTGTGTGTGTGTGTGTGTGTGTGTGTGTGTGTGTGTGTGTACAGTATGTATGTCCTTGACATGTTGTACACATCAACGCTTTACATTAAGTGTGGTTTATGTAACAGTCAGTGTTGCATGGCGGTATGCTCTTCATAACTTACCCTACATCTATCCAGCGTTAGTGCCACAATGGATTACTGGCGCTGCTGGGGATTTTTTTAATAGCTGTACTGTAAACAAAACCTTTGTCACTCAGTCAACTGCGTACAGATATTACTCTCACTTTCTGACACCTGAAAGTGGTGTCCCTGAGTGGAATGGTGCTAATCAAGGTGTCCAGTAGAAGATTGTCGACTAGACCAACACCTTTAAATGCATTCTACTAGATAAAGACCCTTCTTAGGTTCAACAGACTGCTCAACTCTGAACACTGAATATCCTCCTAATCGGGACCCCAGACAATGTTTGTTGGCCGACTTAAGTAACGCTGTTCATTTGCACAAAAGAACATGGTGAAATGTAACAGCTAATTATGTCTTTTGGTCTCGATCACAACCATTATCTATCTATTACTAACTACTAATCTATTACTAGGTATTTGCTAATAGTGTAAGATATGTCCAGGTAATAGAGAAATTCTTGAGATTGAGATAGATGATAGTAATGGAGTTATCATATATATACATGGTGGTGGATCATTTCCTGAACAGACACACTGTCAGAAAAGGTGGATACGTTTAAAAAAAAAAACCAAAAAAAAAAAAACATCTCCAGAAATCATATTATTTCAATTGACGCTGCATTCTATGATATGACTTATTCCCTGAAAAAAAAATAAAAATCCATACTTTTATATTAAGTGTTGAAGCTGCGTCTTTGAAGTTGCTAAGCGACAGTCTTATCTTTTATCGAGCGTTACAAACGCTCGTCATTCTGTATGACATGTATTGGAAAGGAGTAAAAGCAGGGGACACAAATATAAATGTTTACCTATATTTTTGATGGTACCGGGTATTGTGTGTACATTGATTGACACATGATTCATAACTGACAGAATAGTGTTGGTTGTGGCCTTGGCTAGACTAGTAAAACGACTTTTCAGTTGAACAGCATACAAAGCTCGCCGTTTTCAAATTCAATGACAAAGTACTGAGGATTGCTAAACCTAAACGTAAAAAAAAAAACACAATAGAAAAGGTAGATGGCGAGGGAACGTGTTCGTCCTTTAAAATGTATTAACAGTGTAAATCAATTTAAACCAGACAGTATTTTGCTCCTTCAAAACATAAGAAAAAGACACGGCAATAAAGCAAAGGCGATTCAAGGAGTTTTTTTTATTATTAAATATAAACAGATATAAAGTTTGAGCAGAAAACTTTCAGTAGTATACTTGAAAAAAAACATCTTATCAAGGCATCATCAGTGTGAATAGTATTTCAGAGAACCATTCACTGTATGAGTCATCTCAAACGCCAATTCCTATTAATTTTTAGCATTCTCCTTTTTGTTTTAGGCAAAACATAATGTTATAACACTGTTGATCGGTCTAAGCAATAGATTTCCTAAAAAATATATACCAGTTAATATTCACATTTCACATCGTGTACTGTGCATTACCCATATATCACGAAGATGACCTTTATAAATGAACTAGTTTTCATGCTTCATTCAAATGTTCTTCAAGCTAAAAGGTTTTCTTTTGAAAAGGGAAAATCATACACAGCTTTTCCTCCCTCTTAACACTTAACTGCCTCTTTACGTGTCGTTCTGGTGGCTCAGCACATCGAAGCACATGACAATGGACATGTCAGTGGAACTCTCTCCTCCGCTGGTAGCCAGCTTCAACTGTTTCACATTTGCTCCGCTGAACACCTCCCCCTCCCATACCCGACTCTGGTTCAGCTGTAGGTCAATGAGTTGCTCCCCAAGAATGCTCACCCTCTGAGCCCCAGGGACCCTGACCCTGAAACGGACCCAGGACATGGGCTCCAAGAGGCCCGTCCGGGGCTCAAACAACACAAAGCCCTTATGCCAGGCGGTGTACGCGCAAGGGAATGGAGGCAGGGAAGCTTGGGATGTTGTCTTTAGTACAAAGTCACACATCGGACTAAAGTCTTGGTGATTGGGGAATTTGACGTAGAGTCTTAGTTTGTAAACCCCTGCCTCGGGAAGGACCACGCTGATAGCAACTTTGTTACCATTGTAGGTGAAAAAGATATGCCTGGACAATGGATAACCTGGTGTCTTGCGCTGGTCCTTGGACAGCACAGCATGGATCTCAAGGTCTTGTTGATTTTGAAAAGTGATGTTACATTTGCCCAGCTGGGCGGACACGATGGCCCCAGGGTGGCTAAATTTGCACAAACCAGCATCCTGGGTCCGAGTTCCAGGCCCACAGGATGAACTAAGAGAAGATGGGAATAGATCGTTCAAATTGACGGGGCTGCCTGTGCAATGCAAAAGAAGGTTGCCGACATTCTGATAGCCATCCTGAGAGTTTTCAAAGTCCCGAACAAACACAGAGAACCGATAGTACCCCAGATATGGGCAGAGCACATGGCAGGTGAGGTGGTCAGGTTGAATCTGTGTTGCTAGACACCTCTTGGCCGTTGATGGCTCAAGGTCTTTGTGGCTCAGCTCACAGATCATCATAAGCGGCCTAGACGTCTGAAAATCCAGCTCAAGTGACCCATTTTCAAGCAGGACTGGCTCAGGCCCATGGCTGCATCTCTTCACACCCAGGGACTCTGCATTCCTTTGCAGGCCCCAGGATAGGAAGGGGTTCTCGGGAAGTTCGTCGCTAGGTTTGGGCTCGGGACACTCCAGCTGAAAGGAGCAAACCCAACGGAAAGCCCCCGATGTGTTGCCAGGACGGGCAAAGATCATGACGTCATAAGCGCCGCTCGCGGGGGGCAGCAGTCGCAACGTCATTGTATCTCGTGCTATTGTGAGCAGACCGGAGGAACAGCTAACCGCTATTGGTTGATTGCTGTTTATTTTAGAGATATGGTAGGTGAAGTCAACAGAGTCAGAGAACTTCATGGACACCGAGGCCTCACCATTGTCTGTGGAATCCAGTGAGAATTGTTAATGAACACTTGCCGTACAATTATGTTATTTTAAAAACATTTAATTTATTCTTACTGTGTTAAAAATATCCAAAACATTGCAATAATGTATTTTTGACTGAATGTTTTAATTCTAAATTATTACTGTACCGAAGCCCAAGATTTACCAAGAACTACACCTGCGTGTAATGGAGTACTGTGTTTACCTGTCACTAGTAGGAAGTGTTTGGGGCGGAGAAGAGTCAGGCCTAGTCTGTAGAACTCTGAGGTCCTCAGAACCCTCCTCTCAAACTCCTCCAGCGGGACAGGGCTGTCCAGGAGCTGCCACTCCGGATCATCTGGACAGTGAGAATTGATGAACTCTTCAGGATCAGTCAGGAAGTAAAAATCATCATACCTAGGCAAGAATTACATATTTTTTTTAGTGACACTGTAATGAAGAGCGTGTGATCATCTTGCCTTTAGTTAAGATGAGCGGACCGAAATTCGTTCATGTCCTCCAGTTTTCATAGGCAAACGTAATTGACATTGTTGAGATACTAATGGAAATGTGCAGTTTAAATGATACTGGAAAATGCAAGTGTAACTGGCAGCAACGTTTTAGAAAAGCAGCCTTTCAATCAAAGTACGCGGCGTGAAAGAGATGTCAGCTGTTTTGTTTTGTTTTGGAATGCAGAGTTGTAAACGTTTATCTATATTGTCTATCAACTAAACACTTACATGCTATAAAGCCTCAAGAACTTCCAAGTTCAAGTTCAAAACGCTTTATTGTCTACTTTTACAAGACAAGTAGAAATTTGACTTCATGACAAAAACACAAAAAATAATAAAACAATAACTAACACATGAGATTACTCATTAACCTAATTAATTAATCATTAATTACCAAATTAACCTCGACTCCAGTAGCAAGGGAACATGTCTGCAAATGAGCCTGCCTCATAAAGCACTTTTTAATGAGTACCAATCACCTTTAGCACGCTATGATAACCAGGATCCAAAATATGAGAACAGTCTGTACATGAACAACTCTGTGCTTATTCTGGAATAGTCTCGTAGACACAGATGTGCTACGTTTAGCTAGGATGCTATTTGTGTTGGCAGCTTATCAACACACTCACAGTTAAGTTACAGAGCACTGCGCATTACTGAAACATAATACGGAGACCGAGTGTGCAGTGTTGATTTGCAAAGAACTCACCTCTTGATAAAGGTTTTGTTGTCCAGGTCCACCCTCCCAGACCCCCAGCAGGCGTCCAGAGGGTACCAGTGGCCTCCTAAACGCACAGCGTTCCACATGTGGGAGGACTTGCTGTTTTGATAACTCTGGCCTTGGCTGTAACCTATGCCTTTGCCGTGGCCTGACACCTCTCTGCACTCGATGCCTACCTCTCTACAAGGCAAGACGGTTGTTATTTATCTGAGGGTCAGTTTATAACCAGACGTGTGTAAAAGAGGAAAACAGGTGTTGCTACCAGTGCAATACTACCTCCACGCTGAGCAAAAACAATCCACTTACTGGCACATCTGCAAGTAGACGCTGGAGTATCCACAGCATACAGCCTTGCCTGATTTAATGACCTCCTCTGGAGAACACAGCTTGTCTGTCAGGCCCAGGTATCCGCTCACATCATACTCTGCAGAACAGATTGCACCCCCGCGTGTGTATTTAGTACATATATACATTATATGGAAGGTAATCAGCTCAGCGTCTTCCATCGCCATGAACCATATGGAGTACTGACTCCGTTCTTCAATCAAATATCTGGAAAGGCTCCATGTGTGGTATTGCAACAGATGTTGCAAGTCTCTCCGCAATAGTGAACTCAGATTGAACTATAATGACTTAATCCTGGACTACGACTTGTTAGAATCCACTGTCAATTAGTTTAGTTAACGAGACTTCTTGTTGTCATATTACAAGATGAACCGTGTGAGGCCGGTCAATTTCAGTTTCCAGAGACAGATTAATTGAGTACCTGTCTTAATAACGTTATGCATAGAAGGATGGAAAATGTGTTATACATGCTCAGTATGTCAGTGTGTGAAGCTAATGTCCAAGTATAGCGGAAGTCCTGATAATGCACGATGCTGTTGCCAGTGCTAGCGTCTAATGCTGTGTAACGTGATATCGGTTTGAGAGCGGAGATGACTTGTGTATTCCACTATATGCTCCCATGCATCTGTATGTGTTTAAGGACAGACTGTTTTGCTGTATATTGAAAGTATAGTGTAAATCAGAGTGAAATGATAAAAAAAATGAAAGGACCAAATTAAGAATATTTGAAAAGAAGCGAGAGTTACCAATGAAATGACAAATCCAGATCCAGATAGCTCGAATCTTCTCCAGGTCACTCTGGGCTCTCTCTGTAATGGTCCGAGTAATGGCTTGAACTGAGAGGACCCTCTTGCTTCGGAGCTGCAACGACAACCAACAAGCACAATTACAATCACAAAACAAGGATTTTTGGTCTCCAGGCACAGCACAGATACGAGGTTAAAGTGATGCAATCCCGAAGATCTCACAAGATTTTTATTTAAATAAATGTCTGTTAAGTCACTATCTATCGCCGGATGAGGTAACACAATGGTGAATTAGGACACAGCCTATTTGCATATGGCTATGGTTGGCATCCTTCGAGACTTACAGTAGGTGCTCACATCTACACTGAAATGACCCCATGCAAGCTCAGACGAACATCCATATATAGTCTAACCTCTTTTCCAGCATTGATGACGTGGGCGTCGATATCCGCGAAAGCATCTTCATTAGCATGGAGCTCCTTCTTCAATTTCCTGTTTGCAACGCTTCCTTCCGCTGCTGCGTAAGTTTCTCCCGGACTTGCCATCGGTTTGGAGCCCGGCTTCACCGCGACGCTTCCCTCTTCTTCATCTCTCCCTTTCTTAACGGGGATCTTCTTCACCATTCTGGGTTTACAGGTCGAGCTCTCAGCTGACAGCTGGCGCTTTGCCAAGGGCCTCTGGGACCCCTTGTCCATATCAGCCCACTTCTGAAACACAGAACTCTTGGTTTGGACCTTGCTAATGCTGGTCGTTATGGTGTTCAGGTTAGGATGGCTCTTTATGATGTTACCGTTCTTCTTGGAGGACACCTCAAGTTTCCACTCGTGTTGGATGACAGAGATGTTCTCCTTATGACTTGTCTGCGTTTGTGTTGACTTTTTAGAGGGGTCTTTTGTCGTCCCATCCTCAGACAGCACCTTTTGACCGGAGGTCTTCTCCGTGTTAACCAGGAAAGGATCTTCAGTCACTTTGGTGTTGTTGCTGTTGTTGCGGTTGTACTGGAAGCGGCTTTGACTATTCATTTTAGGTACCGAGCCTTGAACACCAGGAGAACCGTGCGATGAATTGAAATGAAAGACCTCGGCGGATGCCATCTGAAGAACGTTGCTCTTTTTCTTTTTGTTTCCAGTTGCTCTCCTCTAGAGATCTGCGGAGATATTTTAAGTATAGATGATTCTGCCGCCACAAAATGCGACGCGTGTTTCTACTCTGTAAGGTGAGAAGAAGCAAAGTGAGAACCAGGTGAAAATTAAGTGAATCATCACCAACGTGATGATTCTTTCATCGACACAAGTTCCACATAGACATCGTGTGTGCGCAGGAAGTAGTTTGCAGAGACAATTAGCTCAATCCAGGGATGCATGTGATGTTTGAGTGTGAGAGGCGACACTAGGTAACAGATTACACCTGAAAGTAGATGATTGCTTTAAATTGTGCAGGGAATGCCTGTACAAAACAGCATCTGTACTCTTACCTTATAGAGCCTCGGCATTTGTGCTAATTACACCTCAGAGACTCGGGTAAACTTTTGGTTGTAGTTCTAACCAAAAAAGCAAAACAGCTTTTAAATGGTTTTACTTTATAGACGTTACAATATGCGGCATTACAAGGAACTCTCCAAATAACCTACTGTTCTACCTCGTGCGTTTTTAAAGAATCATGCACACAATTGCGATTTACAAGTAAATTTCTCTCTTGCATCTGAGAACAGCAGCTGTTTATGTTAGGCTTACCTGCAGATGTTGTCAGTTGTTTTGTAGAGTACCTGCAGTGTCTGTCTGTATGACTATTTGTTTATCTACCTGTCTTGTCTGTTTGTGTCCTACACCCCATGAGCTCTCTCCATCTCTCTCGTGGTCGGGACTCACCTCCTGGAACCTGGAACAGTCTGTTTTATACTCTCTCCGCAGGGCTGGGGTGTGTGGATTCGTCGCGGCCAGGAGATGACAGACCTAAAAATACTACAAAGCAGCTGATAGAGACTAATGGTACAACTTTCCAGCAGTGCTGAGTTGAGAGGACGGTCAGAAGTGTGAACTGTGGAATGGCGATACAGGTTGCCGGTGGATAGCCAAAGCCGAAGGATAGCAAGATGTTTTTAAGCGTTAGAAGTTGAAAATTTGGGCTATTTCATTTAAAATTGGAAATTGATCGGTTTAATGTGTAACACGGCCTGTGGTTGATGCATACGGTCATTCTCTGCATATAACGGTGCAACGTGCCAGGATGTGCCTATTCGCAAAAACCTACCAAGTTGTCTTTTATTGCCTTGTGAAAGTGGTTGCATCACACGGTTAAACAACAGTGCCGACTGGGTTCAGGGTCCAGGGACCGCGAGGGGTCTTTGAGGGAGAGTCTGAGACAAAAGGGAGAATAGCTTCGGTCCCTAGACTAGTGTGCGCCTGTTTGGAGCAGAATCCTTAGCAGGAAATGTTTGAGAATCACTGGTGAAGACTGGGTCGTACAGGAAGAATCCTTTTGATCGACCCACACCGAGACACACGACCACACCACCACAGTCATATTGGCTGCGAACAGGGTTTAACACAACAATAAAGTGCTCTGAAAGACATTAGAATGTCAAAGGTGCATAGCACGGGTTAAAAGCAGTCACACTTTCCTCCCCCGTCCTCCACCTCTCTCAATGACCCAACTTTTACACACAAAGCCAGCTGCGTTCTGATTGGTAGGGAAGACATTAAGGTGTTATTCATTGGTAACGACCATCCCCTCTACCTGTGGGCCAGTCCCGGAAGATCACTCATGCTTCACCTCAACACAGAGGCTCAGGAAAGCACACTGTCCCGTCCCGCCTCGACCCGCGCTTCTCCGGTCCCGTTCTGCGTCCGAACTACTCTTTGTGTTTTGGTTTTTTTAACCCTGCCGATCAAGCGGAAGAAACCGGCGGTGAGATGAAGACTGAGAAGGAGGCCCGGGAAAGGCCGGGAGTCAGAGGGAATCAATATGCTGAAGGTAAGGCTGACCAACTTAATCAATACAAACGTGGCCAGGGTTTACCCCCTCATCAGGACAATTCAAATCCCATGAGGTAAGTTGTCGCTCACAGAAAAGTTTACAAAAAAACAACTTTCAAATACTACCCTGGTTTTGTCTGAAACTTCTTAGATGTGTATTGGATCATGAGTGGCAAATCCCACCCGTTTAATTCTGAAATAAAGTTCAGATATTCACTAAGAATTATTTGAATAGTTTCACCCATGTCTGATCAGATACTTTCCTGGTAATCAAGTATGTTGTTGTTATACGTTTGTTTTGGGGTTTTTTGGCCATATTTCCATTCTACTTTGTTTAGTATGCGTTGTAACGCTCTGCGTGTAGTCTTTATAACCTTCATAGACAAAGGTCAGAGTGTTAAACCTGATAAACAGCTGGTCAGTGTTGCCATGTGTTACAACAGAATTTATGCATTCAGAATAAAACAAGGTCAATGCAGAAGAGAGTTTATTCAAGCACCAAGATCTAATTGTTCCCATGACCATTGGGGATTTGTTTACTTGAGACCCCACTTGATTTAATCCAGAAACATTTGGACAATTTATTAACCAAATGAGCTCCCCTACACGTGAGTCAAATGTACTAAGGAGACTGTGCAGTGATTGTTTTTAGTCAAGTTAAGACAAATAATTAAACTTCCTCGAAGCTGATAGCAATACTTTTCAAGCACAATAGCATTTCAGGTCTTAATATTTGTAACATAATATAAATATGGACCTTAACAATAAGTTAATGCTGTTGTTTTATTTTAGGGTTAGTTGTTTTATTTGAGAGAGAGAGATTCTTGTAGGTAGACCTACAGGGTCATAAGATTGCAATTAACTTGGCTATTTAACGTGATAAACAATCAGTTAGTCTGCATGTGTGCCCACGTTTAATGGTTGACTGCAAAGTTCACTGTAAGCATCGCCATGCACCCTGTTACACATTTATAGTGCTCACTGAGTAAAATATTTTCAGCTACTGCATTCCTTCAGTAGTTATGATATATCCATATTTGAATAATCAATCATTACCTGTACCTTAGCAATTGTTTAGTCTCAGGTCTTTTGGTATGTTTTTAATCATGCATTCTCCATCTTCTATAACCAGTGCGGTTCAGATAACGTATAGAGCTGTGTGTTTTGCTCTATCATCCCACTTGGGTGTTCTGGGAGTTTGATTAATGTTTCACAGTAGACAAGAGAGAAAAGACAAACACATTGTGTTTGTGCAATGAACTCCTTGACCGTGGTCTATTAGTTTATCATGCAACATTTAGCTTCCCCAGAGATTGTTTTGGCTTCTGTGTCTGTATTTATAATGTGGTACTATTTCACTGTTTTTAATATTTGTGATTTAATACCATTGTTTATATTCAGTATTCACAAACTATATCAATATGTATGAGTGGGGCTTGTAGAAGTCAAAGCCCATGGTATTACACTTAGGTTATCTGAGGGTAACGTGTATTCATTTTAGAAATGTGCAGACAAGCCCTTTAATTGGAATCATGAGTGGTGAATTAGCTCTGTAAGCTCACAGCATATCAGTTACAACACCAAGAGTCGTAGTTTTCTATGGTTCCAGCAGGGGACGCTCAGTTAAAACGAATTCCGTCCCCCTCGGTGTGTGGTTGTCCTCTTTTATATCTGACTGCTGTTAAATCATATTGTTGCATTTTTGTTGTTAGTTAAAAAAAACTTCAGACAGTTGCCATTATCAAGTGGGGAAAAAGGAAATAGAGAAGAATATTTTACCAGCCTTGACACGCCAGGTTTGAAAGGTACACTGGAAAATTACTTATGTTCCAATTACTTTCAGTTTCACTGTCAAAACAAACTTGCAAAAAAAAAAAAAAAAGTAATGGCATGTGACCTTTAAGGAAAAACACGAGTTTGGTAATAAACCCTATTATTTACTCCTCAGTAGAGTTAATAAGTTTTCAAAATCCATTACCTCACTGCTTTTAAACAGACTGTGCTGCCATCTCATGGTAGATAAGGGAACAGCAGCTGCCAGCACGTCTCTATTGTTCCGCTATGTTGTAGCTGTAGGCCACATATTGATTGGCTAGAACGCAGCTAAGTCATGCAATGCCCCAGTTCTCTTACCCCCATAATCAAGATGTAAGAGCTTTTAACTACATCGAGACGTACTTTATTTTGTTTGCATCCACCCACCTATCAAAACACAAGCTGCTCTGTCCTGTATGAAATTAAAATTTACTGAGAGCCTTGGGTGTGCTGTGTGCTGCCTTTGATGTCAATTAAAAAGAGCCAGTAAAGTTTTACAGGGCTTGTAACCTCTAGAAAAATAACAAGCAGTATGTTGTGAGTAATTATATCATGCCATGAGGAATGCAAGGGATGGAATCCACATGAGGAAAAACCCCAGCTTCATACAAGGGCAAAGGCGTATTTGTTGTGGATGCATGAAGTCCAAAAAATAATTCATTGCTGGGAGTCTTGTTTATTTATTTATTTATTTATTTATTCATTTATTTATTTTTGCAGAAGTCTTTTTTTTTTTCTTGTATTCTGCTATCCATATTACTTCATTTCACTTGAAGGCACCAAAACATACAGCAAATCCATAAAATTATCAGAGGAAATGACTCTACTCCTTCAGGCTAAACTGAAGTTTCATCTCAAGCCAAATTCAGTAAGTGCACTTTGGGCACCTTTTGGGCATTTGTAAAAATCATAGTCATGTCATATTGTCTCTATCAGTTTAGTTACAACACTCACTGCCAAACAAAAGGTTTTGGGGGCCCAGTCAATCTGCTGTTTTTCACTCCTTGGTTCTTTGCTCCTTGCTGTACTATCTGTGAATATATTTTAACATGGATGGGCCCGGCGGGAACCAAACCTTATGTTAACATCATGCTCAACTCACTGAGCTAGAGGTCTACATACAATATTGTAATGAAATGGTAAATGCACAGAGCCGTAAAAAAAAGGGAATTATAATCAATAATCTCAAAACAGTTATTGACTTTTAAATGCATGATATTGTCTAAAAATATACTAGATGTGTAGAATAACTTGATCCAATGCCAAATGCCACACAATCAATTAGGTTGCTACAAACCACAATTACCAGTGCAATATGACAATGTTTTAAATTTATCGGAGCAACTAGAGATGTTGTCATTAGCTAATCTCACCGCCTGGAGTAGTGCTGCTATTTTTAATCTTTCGTTTTTGTTTTAACCTATACCTTTTTCACACTCTTTTCATTCGCATCTTCAGGGCAATTTCTGCTTATTTTTGCCTCTACACCACATCCCCGACACTTACAAAGAGCATAGCAAGAGGATAGATCAAACTTGAACTGATGTTTCATTGCATGGCTACTATTTGTGAATTTCAACATGCCTTGGTATACCAGTTCTTACCAGTGGGAGAAGGGGCACACAAGTTATATTTAAACTTACAGACTAGTGTACAAACTGGTATGCTGTTTACAGACTAGTATACAAACTGGTATGCTGTTTACAGACTAGTGTACAAACTGGTATGCTGTTTAAAGACTAGTGTACAAACTGGTATGCTGTTTACAGACTAGTGTACAAACTGGTATGCTGTTTACAGACTAGTATACAAACTGGTATGCTGTTTACAGACTAGTATACAAACTGGTATGCTGTTTACAGACTAGTATACAAACTGGTATGCTGTTTAAAGACTAGTGTACAAACTGGTATGCTGTTTACAGACTAGTGTACAAACTGGTATGCTGTTTACAGACTAGTGTACAAACTGGTATGCTGTTTACAGACTAGTGTACAAACTGGTATGCTGTTTACAGACTAGTGTACAAACTGGTATGCTGTTTACAGACTAGTGTACAAACTGGTATGCTGTTAACAGACTAGTGTACAAACTGGTAAACATGAAAGTTCTCCATTCAAAATTCTACTGAAGTACAAATATTGAAATATTGGCTAATAAATGTTATTTTGCATCAAAAGCAGATGTACATTTTCAAAAGTATTTGAGTGCATAGTATCCCATCGTTAAAATGCCAACCTTTGTAGATTAAGCTACAATAACCTTTATTTTGATTGCTTTATTTAAAAATTGGCTGACTGGAATTTGCAAAGTTCACAATTTCAACTGATTTGACTAGTTGTGAATTGATTTACTCTGAGCTAATGTTTTATATGCTAGCAATGTTTTTATCAAAGTACCTTTTATTAACCTCTCCATGGATCTAGTGGAGGAAAAATAAGATATTTGCTTTGTAATGAAATGAAATAATTAAATTATTAAAGCCATTTTTGCTTTGACATATCATTATAAAATACGTTTGATCTGTAGAAACCCTTGTGTTTTATATGCAATTTTGTGTGCCACTAGGTACGATCTCCTGCAAAAATATTAAGTAAAGTACCGACGTACGTACAGAACAAAGGAAGTAGTCCAACCAAAACAAGGAAGAGCCTCCATAGTCTTCTTCTTTCAACAGACTTGCTTCTTTTTTACGCTAAGCTTTGTAAACAAATGCGAGTGTGTAGTTGCTGGGCATTGGAAAAAACAACAACAAACAAGCCACTCAATTTTCTTTACAATGTAAAAAAAAAAATACCACTAAGAAACTCAAGGGGTCGCCAAAATCAAAACCTCACAATCTGTAGCTGCTTTAAAAAAAAACTCAAACAAAGAACAAGAGCACTTACTGTAAGTACCACACTCCAGTCAAATCACCCAGAAAGTTACTTTCCAACAGTCACCTGGGTGTTGTTATAAGAATACAGAATAGAACACAACGAAAGGGAATTCTAGAATTTGAGAGAGGAACACCAAAATCCAAAATAATTAAAAAAAAAGCTCAGTTTATGTACAAGCAACATGCCAGTTTATAGGCACAG
>OMKK01056300.1:0-14207 GCA_900302305.1 Polymixia japonica | reverse complement strand
ACTCTACATTGAAGGACTGATGGAGACATGACCAACAGAGGAGGGTAAATGTGATCATATGACGGCAGGCTTTGGTCGCTTTCAACTCAGGTGATCAATTGTGTTGTGTGCATATAAATGAAGTAGCCATGATGAATTGAAGTTGTGGTACAGTATGGCACATCCTACACACACACCCTCAGTCCCGTAAATGAAATGGATTTTTGGTTTATTCATTTATCATCATTCAATTAAGGGAAATTATTGAGGAGCTGTCTACATAAATCAAAGGGTCATATTATGTATTTATGGGACAGACACGTGCTAGAACTGCATTGCTTACTTTACCGTGTACCATGTTCGATTGTGTATCGTTTCATAACCGGCTCCGCTGGCTTCTTTGGTCCTTGGCCCACGGTAGAAACTCTACGTGACAGCTCCTTTTTTTTTTTTTTTTTCTAAAACCAGTATTTTGTATATCACAACTGTAAATGTGCTTGGCTGAGCACTATACATTAGTAGCAAATTTCGCAAGGATGCAACATAGGTTTGAATGTATTTCCATCAAGGCCTATAATCCCATTCTTTCACTAAAAGGAAAATGTAAATTTATAAGGTCCACAAGGTGCCAAGGACTCCCGAGACATTATACATTAACACAACAATGATTTGACTACTTGATATTTGAGAGATAGTGATCACAGTGGAGCCGCTGTCTGCTATTTTTCAAAACAATACCTCAGAGACTCAAAGGAGTTAGAGCAAAAGTTCTGAATTAAAGTCATGTTCTTTGAAAACAGTAATTCACAGACTTTCAAGAGTTAACAAATCAATCTATTTTGGTCACTCTCCCTCATTCACCAATGCATTGGCTGCTCTGATCCCTTTGTCCATCAGTGAGACCGAACATTTTTGGCCTAATGCAGCTGGACCCTCCCTAATGACAGTAAATAGCCCTGTCGGCTAGATGATAGCAGCTGAGAACAATACCTCATAGTGACATCACTCACAAGTGGATCTATTTCAGGTTTCTTCCTTTTATAGTGCGCTGCTGGACATGGTTATCGGGGCCCCATCTCCCCTCCCTGAACTAACTGCATATAAAAGGTTTGTGAGACGTCGTGGCTATCTGTGCCTAGGAGTCCGATACCTCCCGACTTTCACTTGTTTCTCGGCAGGTAGACACTCCAGTTCACCTCAGCAGCATGCCCCCTAAGAAAATTGAACCAAAGAAACCTGAGCCCAAAAAGCCAGAGCCCAAGAAGGATGCAGCTCCAGCTGCCAAGCCAGTCCCACCCCCGGAGCCCCTGCCTGAAGCCCCCAAGGAGCCTGATTTTGACCCTAAAACCATCACTCTTGAGTACACCGCCGACCAGATCGAGGAGTTCAAGGAGGCCTTCACCCTATTCGACCGCACGCCCACTGGGGAAATGAAGATCACGTACGCCCAGTGTGGGGATGTGATGCGGGCTCTTGGCCAGAACCCCACCAACGCAGATGTGCTGAAGGTGCTCGGCAAGCCACGGCCAGAGGACATGAGCACTAAACTGGTGGACTTCGAGACCTTCTTACCCATGCTGCAACACATCTCCCGTGCAAAAGATCAGGGCAACTTTGAGGATTTTGTAGAAGGGCTCAGGGTGTTTGACAAGGAGGGTAATGGTACCATTATGGGGGCCGAGCTGCGTCACGTGCTGGCCACCCTGGGGGAGAGGATGACAGAGGACGAGGTGGACAGGCTGATGGCTGGACAGGAGGATGCCAACGGGTGCATAAACTATGCCTCCTTTGTCAAGCATATCCTTTCTGGGTGAACTGGGAATTCCACCAGAAGGACTTGATATTGCTTTTGTTTTCCCCATGTTCCGGATCCCTGTTTACCCTTTAGAGGTGAGCGTCTCACTGAGTGCCTCATAGGATTTTTGTGCTGTCAAAAAATGGTTAGTCGTTAAATGAATACAGTACAGACAAGACTCTCATAATGAATGCCAGTGACATGTTGCATACATCAATATGCCAAAAATAAAGTAAATGTGATTACAAAATGCTTTGCAGAATGTCCTTTTCCATGATACAGAATTTGCAACAAGTTTGGTCTCTTTATTTCCAGACAGATACCAACCGGATAACCACCTTCATACAGTTGCAATATTATTAGAGCCATTTTCTCTCCAGTGTAATTTATATATTAATGCTACACAAACATCATAGTTTGAAGGTAAAAAGACACGGTAAATATGAAGGATTATCGATCAGATTGTTCCTATTATGTCGCTTAGCTTTGCATAACTGTGTTACATTAGATTATGGCAAAGCATCGCTGAGCCAGAGGATAACAAAGAGGATTTGTTCTATCTGAAAATGGAACAGGTTCTATTTTTACATGGAGAACAACACTGGATATACACTGTCATGTAGATGCATGGCTGGAATTGTTAGAGGGTGAGGATGTGTCTAGGTGATATTGGTGAGTGGGTGCCCCAGGTTGTGGTTGAGGGGCAGCTGTTGCAGATGAAGAAATGCACCCACATTCTGGGGACGTCCACTCCAGTATCTAAAACAAACACACACGGAAACACACATATACGCACACACACATGCACGCACATGCGCACACATATACGCACACACACACACATAATGTTCAAATGCAAACAGCCACTCCACTTAACTCCATTACCCCACAAGTGTGCACATAGGAACTCGTGTATGCAGTCTCACCCCCCCCACACCACACACACACACACACACACACACACACGCACAAAACTCTGCCAATACTCCAGTGGAGAGCCAGACTGAACAATGTATGCTGGCTTGCCAGATGGTAAACAAACATTTTACAAACTGCTGTTACATAGAGAGCATGATCCTGTCCAGTGTTATTTAAAAATGTTTGATAGGTTTTCCTTGATAAAATAAATGCATTAACATAAATATCCAAATGAATTACTAAAAAGCAGAAACCAAATTGAATTAGATGTTTGATGTTAATGTTGCGTTTATTTAGGGTACATCACAAGCAGATAAGATAGTTTAAGGTTGCTAGGATGTTAGTCGAAGTCAGAAGTGTAAAAACAACAAAAAAACAAAAACTACAATATCCACCGCTAATGTCGAGCGTCAGACACAATCTTCCTGCAGAACTTGTAGCCTTTGGCCAAATGTAAACACTTGCTAGTTATTCCTCTAATACAGTGCAGGAGCCAGTATTCCACAGATCAGAGGCATAGCAGAGATATGGCCTTCAATTTGAGTCTAATTCCCTCCCTACGGCAGTGTGGATGTGCTGAAATGATCTGGTAACACTGTCACAGTCCTATTCCACTGTTTTGGTCATCGTTGCCCCCAGGTGAAAAGCTGCTCCAAGTAGATAGGCATGGTGTTTGGTTGTGTCAATTTGGCTCTTTTCCTGGGAATAAGGCCAACATGTGCTGTCAATGAGTATAAAGTGGTGTACCATAACAATTGTAAAAATGAATAAATAAAACATGAATATGGTGTCACGGTACGACTCAGATTTTAACAAGGCTTTGACACACCGTGCAATGGCGATCTGTCGATTTAGCAGTGATGCGTTTAGAGGCATAATCCCGCAATTATCAAATGCTGATGCAAGACAGGCATCTCTTGCAATTAATAATCATTTGGGGTTATTTATTTTCACATCTGTCTACAAATGCTATTAATAGTTGCGATTACTAAAGAGAAGTGTAACTTTCTACGTTTCAGCTCCAACTCCATCACTAGCTACTGCATATGCATCTCGTTGTTACAAAGGTCAAGGTCTTTTTTGACACTTCATTCTTCAGTTAATCAATGTTTGACAGGGTCCACTAATTGTATAATGATTACTGTTGATCAGTGTTCTCGTTGCAAGACACTTGCCTCCCTTTAGAGGGACATGGTCTACTGAACACTATGGCATCATATTAACATTTCCCAGCAACATGCGATGAGACAGCAATCAGCACGTTATGAATAATTAATGCATTTCTTCATTTACAACCTCCGGAGGTTGCAAAGGAGGATATTCTGTCTGGGTCTGAGGAATAGAGATAACACCAAATTAGTTTTGAAATGGTAATGCTTAATGGTAATTGCTTAACAGTAACACATATTTCATCAAAGGGAGTCCCAGTGATAACAGTGTTAATGCTAATTCCCATGATGTCTAACTGGCCGGAAGCATGCAAAGGTTGCGGGTTCCTGAGCTCCAGTAAGTATTGACCTAGCATTATTTGTGTTTGATGTGTGGCCCACTGTGAGTATCCTGGTCTCTGCATCATTGTTTGTGGGGAATTTTCTTGAGGCAGAGGTTTGCATTGATGATTAATATTTAATTATACAATGGCCTGGCAAAATACTCGATTCTGACTGGCTGGAGGGGTGTTGATTAACTTTTGGTAACCGCACGGGTATGGCTGAGCATTCGTATCACTGTTCTAAATGAACGCATCAAGCTTTCCGTTGAGCCATACATTGGCAACTCCTAGGCCTAGTGGTTCAACGTTAGTAGCTAATGGGCAAATATGAAGTTGCCTTCAAAATACTAAAGCAACAAAATATTCCTGAAATCAGTCATCCTCTAAAGATATGTTGCAACATTAGCTACAATGTAACAATCTAACCATTCATGGAGATAACACACTTGCTATGGGCCAGGCGCATCTATGGTGCAACCACGACGTTGAACAGGTAAGTTATAGCTATGCCTTTGTTTTGTGAAAATATGATTGGATTGTTAATTCTAAATCATTTGCCTAATTGCCTTTCCATGAAATACTTCATTTGTGAGGCTTTGTCTTGGCTTAAAGCGTGAACATGGGCGTCATGCATGTGTGTGTGTGTGTGTGTGAGAGTGAGAGAGAGGAAGGGGGAGAGCAAGTCACATTATGTTTATGTTTTTATTGTTGCTCACTACCTTGGACATATAGATGCTTGAAAAGACTTGTTAGCACTAAGGTTGGCAATAAGGCAACGAGAATGCAACGAGAATGAGACGGAGACAGACTACAATGCTCTAAAGCGCCATTTTACTACTAGAAGATGAAATTAAGAATTCTGCCAAGCCTCTTTAAGGATAAGAGGTGTTTTACGCGATTGGGCAGGTTTTGAGCTGTGATTGGGCTGGAAACTGTCAATCTGATCTGGCAACACAAGCTGTAGCTAAATTTCAGAATGTAAAACATTATTCTGTAGAGTGAATATCTTAGTTATCACAAGATCAAGCTAGCAAAGCAGGTTGGATCCAGTATTTATTCAGTTTGGGATCAGCAAATTAGTGATCAAGGCTCATGAAAACAATAGCTTCAAATTTAACTGAACTTTGTTCAGCATTGATAAATGGACTGCAATTTATATAGCGCTTTTCCAGTCTTACCGACCACTCAAAGTGCTTTACAATACTTGCCTCACATTCATCCATTCACACACTGATGGCGGAGGCTGCCATGCAAGGTGCCGACCTGCTCATCAGGAGCTGTTAGGGGTTCAGTGTCTTGCTCAAGGACACTTCTACGCGCTCTCTGGAGGAGCCGGGGATCGAACCAGCAACCTTCCGACTACTAGACGACCCGCTCTACTTCCTGAGCCACGCCGCCCCATTGATGTTAAAGAAGCCATAATCCTACTTTGGCATTGGTATCCTCGTATCCACTGTACCCAGTGACACCATGCTACTAGCTTAAAAAGTCATGGGAAATTTGTGGAAGCAGTTGATAAATCTGTCCATGGAAAATAAATATCTTAGTTACAAGATTGCACTAGCAAATCAGTTTTGATTTGGTATCCACATACACAATCCACTTGTTGTGGATTATCCCTTACTTAACACAGATTGGTTTATAAAGCCAATGGTTTGCAATAATAATGCACAAATATAAGCTGCTTTGTTAAAATTTGATTTTACTGCCGTGGCTCTCGTACCCAAACTCTAATCATAAGATACAGACCATATGTAACAGGCTATTGGTTGTTTTGATAGGTAACAAGACATGATTGTTGTAATGTTTGAGGCCTTGAACTATTTTACAATATGTGTATTGTAGGTTCTTTTATATTTTGATTCCACTTAGCTTGCTCTTACAACACACTATACCGTTCTGTTCTCTAACATCATAATTCTGAGAGCCTGGGGCTGACATTGTGTGGGGTCATTAGATAATAACACTATATACAAATGTGCTGAGCAGCTCATAATATCTTTTTGCAAGCAAAGTTTTATTATTATGCTTTTGTACAATTGTACCCCGCAGTGATCATTTAACCAAACTATAGACACATTATCAAGGACTAACTCATTTAAATCTTGTTTGACAATTTTCTCGACCATCTCAAAAGACAAACTGTTTCATTTTGCAAGAATTTCTACACCCTGACATTATTGCATATTTAGGTCAAGGTGGAGGTCCACACAAATCATTAGACAAAGTTAAGTTTCAATGTGTCCAGATGCCTCTTTGAATAAATTCAAATAAATGAATATTAAAAAAAACAAGTACATTTCAAGCCCACCATTTAATTAGCCAAGAAACAATGGCATTGTTTTACAAGAACATTGTTTTATAAAACTTTGGCAACAAATTAAGTCTTATTCCAAAATGAGATATCCATCATTTGAAAATAGTGACACCTTGCCTGACAAAATAATTGATAATCCAAAACAGATTATTAAGGTTGTTAGATAACCAAAAGTATTGGTTGACAAAGTGATAACACTTTTACAGAGTGGATTTAAATAATTGACTTCAGGTATTCATTTTTCCAGTGTTTTGAAATACTATTTTTGAAATATTGACCTCCATGTGGTTGTTAGCAACTATAGAAATGATATTTTTGTGCTATGTTCGCAACAATTTGTATTTGTATGTCAGTGTCAGACGCACAAAGACCTCACTGATTCAACATTACATAAGACCACTAACAAGCAGGATACCAGTGATGGCAAATAAATTGGTTACCCATAGCTGGTTAATTTCATTCTTGGGGTTGTGTTTAATATGTCTGGATCTAGATAAACCTTTCAAATTTGAAATTACAGGTTTTGGTAACTGTTCTACACACGCAATAATGACTTTGAGGCAGTGGGCTTTGGTGCAATAATATCTCAAATATCATTGGTAGAATATTGTCACAGAAGGTGAAATGGAAAACTGTAACACCCAAAGACAATATAATTCAAGCAACTTTCAGTCCCACCAGAGATAGTCACCAGCCTAATACCTGCCCTTTTCTTGTGGTCCAACACTCAGTGGTCTGTGTACCTTGCACAGAACAATGCCATGGGAAGGCCAAATATATTAAATATATATATAAGGACAAAGCTTAGACTGAGCTAGCAGCCAAGGCTGAACAACGAGGCCGGAAAGCCAAAGTATGCCTTCTGGAAATTGTATGCTAAGGATTTGCAGCCACATACACCACTAATTTAGGAATGAGGGATTTGTGGTCAGAGAGCACTGTACATCAGCCAAGAAAAGGCAGCACCAACAAAATCGGTGTCCTTTTATTTGGGTGAGATGGACCCAACAATGACAATAATGTCTCCACAACAAAGCCAAAGAGTCAAAGGCAAAGTGGATTCCTCCATGGATAATGAATTTGTGAGGCCCAATTCTTGGTTGAATGTGTAGCTGGCAATACTTTTTTACAATAGTGATAATAATATCCCACATCCATACATAACAAGAGGCAGGGCTTACCAGGTAAAACATGGAAGTGGGGGATCTCCCACTGAAACAACACTTTCAGACCATTGGTGAACCGCCACAAACAACTGTTAAGTATTCATGTTACCCAATTATAATGTCGGCCATGTTTAATATTTGTCTCCACTGCCGACAGTGTGAAATGTTAGGAATAAATAACTTTGGGATGCTTACAGACATAGAGGCTGACTAATAGCATTGCTATTAGGTTAACCCCTGCAACTACCCAGATGGCGTATGTACATCTATACTGGGTAAAAAAGTATCAGGTAATCTATGTTGACAAATCTTTATCAAGATCAGAGCCAACAGTGTGATTAAAGTTTCACCTGGAATAATCTTATCATAATTGAATTACTTTAAATTTATTTTCTCTATTTCCCCCAGTGTAATTTTCTATTTTCTCCACTTGGGTAAGCTTCAGAACAATTACTTGAGTCAATGACCCTAGCAAAAGTGAAGAGTGAGCTAGATAAATGTGGGTTTGACTCTCGTCTCAGGCTACTGCTTCCTATGCTTTCAGCCAGTTCACTCGCAGAGTGATGACTTTGCGCAAAGCTCATTTAATTGACTGTCTCAAACACATGCTCAGTCAGTCAAAAAGTAACAATGCTGCACATTAATGTGGCTGTTTTCTGTTTACTCACCATGTAATATGCTAATCTGTTTGGCTCCTTGCTGCTCCCAGACAATCTTTTAAAATAAACAGTAGGTGTATTTTTATTAAACACTATTTATGTAACAATTGATATGAAATCCAAATCATATGCCATTAAAAGATAAGCCTATGCCTTTATTTCAAACACATGAACTGTATACTTTCAGTATTATGCTATGAATTAGTGTTGCCTCTTCTCCTCTCAGATTTTAATTTTATATCCAATCAGAATTTAATATTTCTTCAGTACATTAAAAATGTTGTCCTCTACCTGACCAATAACGGATTTGTATTTAACAAAGGATTGTTCATTCTCTTCTAGTCTAATGTGTATAATGAGGACCAAGCTGGAAATATGGCAAATTATATAATTTCCCAACTACATGCAGTATGTACAGGTATGTATGTATAAATAAATGAGTTCCTCTTGCACTCCCAAACAATCATAATACTTCCTGACTAGAAAGACTAGACTGAAGTTGAAACTGAAATTAATTGGCATTCTCACAGGATCAAGGATTATTGGCATTTCATTGGTCATGCATTTCAAGTAGGACTATCCAGAGGCAAACACTGTGTAAAGGGAAGATACTGATTAAAACGGGATGTCAGGAACATAATGAGGCCAATCACAAAACACAAGCTAATAACCTAATTGAATATGTAGATTTTTTAGCACACATTACTTCCTGCTGAGTAATTCCATTGCATCGTTTTCATCCATGAGCCACACCAAAGTGACAGCCTTGTTGCCCCTAGCAACAAAGGCCTCAGCTTGATACTTGTTTTGTTTCAGGTAGTATTGAACCATTAATTTCACATGGAAACAGAATCACAGTAGTGCTGCAAATCATGACTGGTGAATTAATGGTTTTTAGATCACCGAGCTATTAAGACAAGGCTTTCTGCAATCATTTTCACAGGTGCTTTTATGCTCCACAATTCCCCTGAAGTTGGTAGTCATAGATGCAATAATGGTTAACCTGTTTACAAACTGTGCAACCAATAAAACCCTGACACATTATGAAAACATACAGCATTTCATACTAAACAACGGTCATTACAGAATTCCTTGTTATGCTGTTGGAAAGGTGTGCACTGATCTCTAATTGAAAAACACTGTCTGTGGGATCCCATTAAAACGGGCTGTTATAATTACGCAATACAATATATTACAAAATATTTTTCTCATGAGCTCAACTACCACTGACTTTGACCAGTCTTTGTGGTCCAGTCTCTCTGGAGTCCTTAAACCCCTTTCACACTATAAGAGTATGTGTGGTTAGACCCTGTCATCCGGTAAGTCCAAACAAGATTTCTACTAATCTAGCAACAGGACGACATGTTGAGATTGTACCCCAATGGGAATACATGAAATACAAAATAATTACTTTTGAACACATAAACACAGTATTTGCTTGCTCGTTTGCTTACAGTAAGATGAGATGTGTTTATAAGTGAGAGATTACATAAACATGAGTTAAGAAATTGGTATTTTTGTTTAATGTAGTATTGACTCTAACCTTTTGGACAGGGACACAGGGACAGGCATGCTTATACTCAGTAGCTAATACAAATGTATTTGTGTTTGCTTTGTGTTTAATAATGACAACAAGGATAACAACTGCAAAGATTTCATAATGATGGTGATGTTACTGGCCTAGTTAATGCCCACATGGCCCTACACACTGACCCTTCCTGGAGTGAGGAATGCAAAAAGAGAGTTGGGGATCAATAGTTTTACTATATATATATATATATATATATATATATATATATATATATATAATATATAATGATATATAGCATGTATAGGCCACAGGGTTCCTACGGTGGTCTGGAGTATGGAAAATCAATTTGATATGTATCAGGTCTTGAAAGGTGTAGGAATTTCATGAAAATGTGTTTTAAAATATAGTTGTTCAGTCCCAGTACACAGGGACACATTTCATGTAGTTATAGACTCATTGTCATTTGATATATGTTAGCATATGTTGAGGAGCCTGGTCTAGCCTAGTCATAGTGTCCTGTCAATATAACCATACACCAACATCAACCAAAACATTAAAATCCAGTCAGGCAATGAATAACAAGACAAGAAATGTATGGAGTTTCTAAATGGAAAACGTGTAGGAACCCTGAGGCTATTGTTTTGGATATCCAAAGAGAGAGTCAGAGCAGGAGGGAGAGAGAGAGATAAATAAAGAAGATAGATAGATAGATAGATAGATAGATAGATAGATAGATAGATAGATAGATAGATAGATAGATAGATAGATAGATAGATAGATAGATAGATAGAATGCAAAGTCAATTAGTGTCACAAATTTGCTTTCGATTATAAAATAACCCTTTCAACAATTAACAAAAACCTATAACGTAGGACTTTTACTGCTGTGAGCTACCAACAAATTTCACTAATACTTACAGAGAAAGGATATTAAACATGAAATCTTCACTCTTGATGCCAGCTGTGCCCAGTGCTGTTCAGAAATCGGTTGTAATCAATTTAAGTGAGTCTTCACAGAGCCAGGCTGTACTTAATTGGTATCACCTGTAATCACACACACGCCCATCAACACACACACACACACACACGGCACAACACGCAGACGCACACACACAGATGTACAGAGGGAGAGAGGCAAGAGAAAGAGAGAGGGAGAGAGATCAGTGTTGATGCTATCTTGACCATTGCTTCATCACTTCCTTGTTTCTATTTAATGGCTGCTGATATTCATGCACCTGGAAAATGGCTAATAGCATTTTAGCATCAAAACTGTATGAGACAAGCATGTCTTGAGATTTATTTTATTTTTTTCAATAACATCGAATTGCGGACATATCATCACAGAACGAGTGTCACCATTTTGAAAAGGACATGTTTTGGGTGATTTTGCGATCGGTTTTCAGAATTTGCAAAAGAAAAAAGAAAAAAAAAGGTGCAGGTAAAGAATGGACGGAATTATCCCTTAAAAGGCTGTAGGGGCAGCGGTAGTATCATGGACTGCACAAGTTCTTTTATCAGCAAATTGTCTAACATTTGCAGCCACAAGCTACGACTTCATATAATCCTCTGGACTGAGCAGTCCCAGTGGTGGTCTGTTGTACTTCTGAGGGAATTGTGGGCAGTCGGCTGACAGAAAGGACATTTGTTTTTGCAGCGGGTATGTCATTTCTGTTGCCGAATGCACGCTTACAATCACTAGTGGAGACAGTTCAAGTGTCTCTCAGTAGAGGCTTCATGGCAGATGCACAAGATTTCTTTGTATTCATGTGAACCCTGAAAAGCCTCTCTTTTGTCAATTTTTAGGATGACACAAAAGTGGACACCTCTGCATTATCGTACGGTCAACTGCGAGGGTGGAGTATTTTCACAGGGCTGTAGCCAGCCGTGTAAAAGGGGTGGGTCTTTTTTCCCCCAAAAGTGGACCTTTTTATTGTGAGCACAGGAAAAAATATGGGAATTCTTGATATAATTCCATGTTTAGTTTGAATTATATAATACCCTGTCACTAAAGTATAATATAGGCTATTGCAGAGTATTACAATTTATGCAAAGAGCCTGCCCAACAGAAAATCTTTTGGATCTTGCGATTGCCTTGGTTGACTGTCAGCTGAATGTCCATCATTTCCAGAATCTTCAGTGTTAAGATTAATATATTAATATAACATATTAATTTAGCCACATAATATGCATTTTATGTTCTTAATTATGTTGTTTTCTGTGCTCCATGAATTCAATTAATATAATACTTAAATGTCAAATGTTCACCTAGTCAGGCTAGTTTGCAAAGAGTCGACCCAACACCAAGTCCTGTAGGTCAGAAGGAGCTTGATGGCCCAGAGTCCAAAGTCTTCAGTGTCTGTATTTTTGTGTTAAAAATGTTAACTAAATGCATTTCTTATCTTTATTTTAGTCACAAGCCACCAATCTTTCATTTGATAGATTTATTCAGTTAAAAATGTTCACCTAGGGTCCTTTGATAATAACCGCTTCAAAGGCCCGACCCACCCATGAGTCCCATCCATGTGTCCCAACGGTTCATTGTCTTCATGCCCTCAACCCCTCTTCTGCGTGATCCCCCTTTACACATATGCTTGGATGAATGAGTGTCTCTACTGTGCCTGTGAGTGGGTTTCCTTCTCCTCTTCCTCCCCTAGGAAGGTGTGCCTGTGTGTTATGGCAACTTGTCGATGATGGGGACGATGAATAGGGCTGCTGTTGACCAGGATGCACTGTCGTTGTGATGTCGGCCCACCATAGACTCCCACTTCCTTGTGCTTTGTTACTGTCACATTGGTCCAATTGTCAAGTATAAAGGTATAATCAGTAAAATGTTTCCTTTACTGAACACTATTGCAACAACATCTGTAAATTGAATCTCCTCCTACACTAGTGTCTGTCACATCCAAACCCTCAAAGTAAAAGCCTTTAGTTTGTGTTTGGCAGCTAGGTTAGTTTACTCCAACCAAAGGCTACAATTAGCTAATGTTAGCTATGTGCTACATACAGCTATGTGCTGCTTACCTGTCCAACAGTAGCATGTACCATTTGGTGATGTCTGCTTTATATAGTTGCAATGTTTTCGCCACCTCTGAGAAGTGATACCGTTATTTATTCTAGTTTCGGAGTAGTGTTTATCATCTTTTGTTGCTGTATGGCAAGGCTTCAGATTGAAACGTGCGGCAACATGACTGTCTGTTCAGCTCTCGTAGTTGTGTAGGAGGAGATTGGATTCATAAGGGTCGGGAGCCCTCTACTGGTTTGTTTACCAAAATAAATATATTCTTGCAGTACATTTGCAGTATTATGAGTATTAAGCACCTGGTGTCTGTGGCGACTTCCCCGCCATGCATTCAAATTAGCATTAGTGACGCGTTATATTCCCTTTGAAGTAAGGTCCACACCTGCAATTACCGCTTTTCACCATAGGTGCCGCCAAAAACAACGAAACGGGAGATCTTCGTGATTGCCACTTTAACCATAGAAAACCAACTCTTGACTTTATTGTTCAATGACAATGTATCTTAGACAAAATGGACCAAGATTCCAGAGTCAAGCACGCAAAGGTTTAAGACAGTCCTATATAGATATTTTTATGTGAAGTGAGTGAACCAATCACAAAAGCCATGCATAGTATGGAAACCCAAAGGATTGTGGACTTCCAGGCTTTCTACAGCTTAAAAGTGTCTAAATGCTATTAATACCATGCATAAACACATTGTTAATGGTACTGTTTGTGTTTTTGCTGTATATACAGACAGGGATATGATGAGCATTACTATGCCACTGGATTTTGCACTCCAAAGAGTTCTGATGGATTTTAATGCTTGTTTTGTGACCACTGCCCTAAACACTTGTGTAGCAGTGTGACGTCTTTGCTATTTTTGATTCTCATGCACGTAAGCCTAATGAAAAGGCATTCACAACAAAGGTAATGGTAGTTTTCATGTCATGTCATGTGTGAGCACACTCAACATGGAAACTTTCCTGATATTAGCTGTGTGTGTGTGTGTGTGTGTGTGTGTGTGTGTGTGTGTGTGTGTGTGTGTGTGTGTGTGTGTGTGTGACATTCACATTGTATTGGGGTGCGGGTGTGTGTGTGTGTGTGCGGTTATGTGTGTGTGTGTGTGTGTGTGTGTGTATGTGTGTGTGTGTATATGTGTGTGTGTGTGTGTGGGTAAGTGTCCATGAGAGTGTGAGGTTGATTAGTCCAGGTTTTAATGTGGTTGGTCGGCATAGCCTCAGGTCATTCAACAGGCCTATTGTGGGAGGCAGAGAGAGAGAGAGAGAGAGAGAGAGAGAGGACCAGACAAACAGGCAGACAGATAGAGAGAAGGGAAGTGGAGGAAAGAGG
>OMKK01056298.1:0-13539 GCA_900302305.1 Polymixia japonica | reverse complement strand
TATGGCACTCATAAAAACACTGAAGAAACTCTGGACCCCCCAACTTCTGTGTAACAAAAAGCTTTGAGAGGAAGGTAGGCCTTTTCCTGTTCTATACAGAGAGAGAGAGAGAGAGAGAGAGAGAGAGAGAGAGAGAGAGAGAGACTGATTTTTAAACATCACGTGTGTCTAGTGTTCACATAAGAGCGAAACATAATTAAGAACAATATTATCGCTAGAACCTCTTCCATTTTGCTGGTGTTTACATGCACAATGTCGCTTGAAAAATTATGTAGGTAGTGTAACTGCTGCCTTTTTTTAATAACACATTTCATGCCCTTCACAGTTCAAAAGCCAAACTCAGAACTTCTGAAAAGTTCCAGGTTACCCCTAGGTCAAAAAAAAGTCTCTCTGAAACCGCACTATGGATGGAGCTCTGACTCCACCTGCTGGCCAACAGGCTGACTGCACTTCCTGCCACAGCTGGAGTGTTTGACAACACATGACATACAAGTTATGAAAGTAAGGAAAATACATGCGTGCGTGTGTATATTACCGTATCCCAGATTTGCAGTTTGATCTGTTTTCCATCTATAGTGATCATCCTCGCTCCGAATTCCACACCTGGACACAAACACACACAGAAATTACTTACATAATAAATTCCACACCTACTTCATCAACCTAAGAAACTCTGCCCAGACAAAACTGGCAAAAATGTTCAAATAATATTCTTCAAATGTGTTATACATTTCATCAGTTTTTAAATATAATTAGCTTGTTATCATCAATTTAAACAGAATTGTGGATAACTGTATCACAAGATATCATCCTGTCATCACAATATGATTCCACTGAAAGACGATAAATTATATTATTGACGACAATGATCAGGGTCCAAGCTTTGAAACCACAAGAAACAGGAGAATGCACACGTCTTGGTGCCAGGCTGGATTTGAACAGGTGACCTTACAGTTACAAGTGAGGCTGGGCGATTCATTTCAATTACATTTAACTAATTAATTATTTTGGCTTCCAACGATTATGAAAAAAAGATAATAGATAATAAAACCACATGATTGTTGTGAACAAAGAAATGTTTTCTGATATTTTCATTAAGTTAGATCACACACACTTGGCAATTTAAAACATTTTGTTTGCACAGTACATATTATGCTAAAATATTTATTGCCATTGCGTCATAGATTTTGAACGTATTTCAGAACTTTTTTACAGCATTTCACCTCCAGACTCTAAACAATCTGTGACTCAATTTTGGTAGCATTTGAACAAATACTAAGATTTTAAAGTTAATTGATTATGCAGATTTTTGAAAAGCATAGAGTGGGGGGGTTCATAATTAAGCATTAGTTGCAGTGAAGCAACGTTTCTTCACATATTGCATGATGTGTTGCAAAAAGAATGAAGTCTCTATGACTTTCTGGTGATTTATGACAATTCTTTGAAGTTTTGAGGGCTGTACTGCTAAAATTCTAAAACTCGCTTTTAAACCTCACATACTTTGATCAATCAAAACCAAGTTTCACCTGTTGACTGGGACATGACCATGGATCATGTCTTGTGAATGTCAGAAAAAGATGCGCAGTTTTATGAGACATAAAAACTTCCAAGGTTTTTGTGCCCCCTAGTGGCGTCTAGAGGACGCTCGGACCTAGCATCCGAACACGTGCACCAAGTTTGGTTACAATAGATTAAACCAATTTTTATTTATGAGCATTTATGTAAAATTTACCTTAAAGACACAGGTTTAAAACTGTATAATTTCAAAACATATTGACGTATCAAAATTTCCATTAAAACGTAAGATCAGTGAAGTCCGTAGATAATCCTGACTACGTTTTGGGACGATTGGCCCAGCGGTTTCTGACAACATGTTGAAAATTAGGATTTTGAGAAAATTGAATAAAAGTCACAAAATGTGACATTCTTAGAGCAGAAGACCATTGGAGTAAAGATGGACATGACTTGAGAGATTAAAATGATTGAAGAATTTTGACTCTAGGCCAAGCCGTTTTAGAGATAATTGCGAAAACACTGATTATTACAGCGTCACCTTGAGGTCACACCTGCCAGTTTTGGTGTTTCTAGGTCTGATGGTTTTTGCTGCACAAACACTTTTAGCAGTGAAAAATAATAATAATAATAATAATTATGAGAACCAAAACAATAGCTTCACAGCTCGGACCCCTAATTATTGCCCATAATCCATTGTATGGATTTTAAGCTTGTTATTAAACAACTGATAAGGTTCAGTTAGTGGTCAGAGAGGTTCCTCCCTAGTTCATACTGTAGGAGGGGGCGTATCTTACCAATGGTGAGGTCATGAACTGGCTGAAACCTCTTGTCTGTGAACTGTAGTAATAGACATGACTTCCCCACACCTAGAAAACAAAACACATTAAATACATTAAACAGGAGTCAAACACAAATACAGTGTCTGGAGTTATACACATGCACACGCACACGCACACGCACACGCACACGCACACACACACGCACACACACACACACACACGCACGCACGCACACACACATGAATGTGCTCAAACTAATATACTATTGCTATGATAATAATCACATAATCACTATTAAATACACACACTATCATTTTCCAAAGCAATTTGTACTTTCAAACACACTGAGCCTTGAACTCAGGACACTCTTTTCTTTGTGGGTGACAAAACATCAGCTGCTAGTTAGGAATGTAGGACAACATGTAGGGTGATATTTTCATGTCATTTGTTAAAGACAATTTACATTTTTGAATAATCTATATATTCTGATTTGCCACCAATTATGTCCACAGACGATCCGCTATCAACTTGAAGGAGAAGAATCACGGACATGTTAATAAGTAGATCTGTTCCCTTGACTGCAGTACTGAACAGAACAAAGTAGAGCCTGAACAGAAGGAACTTCAACCAGACGACTTTATTAGAAACAAGACATGACAGCACAGCACAATGAACGTGTTACTGTACTACATGTCAACGCTCTCATGTTCATCCACTTCTGGAGTTTGGGACCGTTTTACAAAAGTTAAAAAAAAACAAAAAACACAGCAAGTAATGCCGTGTCTCACTGGAATGGAACATGGTCAAGTTCAGACAGAAAAACAGAAACATGCCCGATTACACCGGCAGAGTTACTAAGTTAATGTTACTAAGAGTTAGGCCTAGATTCAATAAACAACTCTAAATTACTTTAGTGGTCAGTCATTGGCTTCATTTACCCTGCAGTAACATTGTCAAGTGTAGTAATGTTTGTAATATTTGTTAAACAATTCAGTTTGGGGTCATCAGCTGAAGTTAATTGAATCAAGCCGTTACACAATTTAGCCAGGTACCAAAGCGCTGGTTAATTTTTCCAATTAAATGAGTGTAGGAGTGTATTTTGATTATAGATCATTCCAATATTCAAAGTACAAGTCGATAATAATCGATAGTTGAAGCCCTAGTTCAAGTCAGAAACCTAGTGTCCAGCCCAACAAGCAGGACAAGCACACATGTAGCATTGTGTTTCCTACAAGCTGTATTCAAAACTCACTAGAGACGGGGTCAGTTTGCTCTCAACAAGCTAAACATGATTCATATATAAATACCCAGTACAGGAATCAGAGTTGATAGCTACAGTTTTTGCAGAAACATACTAAATGTGGGAAACTAAACTGGTTTACATAGGAGAGGAATGTGCAGATGACACCCTTTAGCACCCCTCTTAAAGTAGACCAGTCCCAGAAATGACAGGGTGAAAAACCCACTGGAGCGATCACAAGGGGGTCTGGTCTGCCAGTCTGTGCTCGCTTCCTGAATACATACAAAGTATGACTGGACAACTGTACAGTCAGAAATGGGAAAATTTGTGAGCTTTGATGAGCTACTGTTGCAGACAGCCTCTGTTTACATCTGAAGCTACAGTACAGAATTCCACATTTGCGTTCAACACAATTCTGATCTAATTTGGGCCAAATTCTCCACCAGCAAAAACTCACACTGACATTCTACACTAAAACCTGTGTTTTTGGTGATGGCTTTCAGCTGAAAGCTTTCAAGCAGCTGTATTCACTCCGTTGCTGAGGGTAATGACCGTTTTCCATTTTAATACAAGCCAGTGCAAGGTGAGCTGCTTTGGGAAGAGCGCATGCCTCAGGGTTAACGTCCATATGTGCAGAAAGGATGTTTGACCACGCCCCCCCTCAACAATGAAGTGACTCATCACACCTCATTGTTGAGAAAGAGAAAGGACTCAAGGACTCAAGTAAGTGTCAAGTAGGAATAAGATTACTTTTCTGGTTAGAGAACAGAGGGTTAAGGTTAGGGTGTATATCTCTGTGTGTGAGATGCAGCTAGCCGCTGATTCTCTCCAACACATTTCAGAGGAATTCGACCTCATCAATCTTTGATGTTGGTCCTCTCATGACACAACTCCAAATAAACAGGCCTCC
The DNA here is from genome assembly GCA_900302305.1 of Polymixia japonica. Lineage (NCBI taxonomy): Eukaryota > Metazoa > Chordata > Actinopteri > Polymixiiformes > Polymixiidae > Polymixia > Polymixia japonica. The sequence continues at coordinate 9,095 of OMKK01056298.1, read as the reverse complement.
TTAAAAGACCTAATTTCATGAACAGTCATGCACCAATGTTGGTCACCAACACCGAGGACCCTTTGGTTTCACACTCCCTTATGTTCCAGAAAAAGTGAGAAGTAAAGAAAACAGGTTAAAAAAAAAAGAAGAGAAAGAAAAATCTCCTTGGTCATCATGATTCCTCTCCGCATTTGATTGGTCAAAGAGGAGGCCGACCTCCCCCAACATCCTCTGGGTCAGAGGGCATTGCCATGGCAACAAATGAAACCAGCTGCTGTGCTCTCAAAGGCCATTTTAGTCTCAAATGTCAACAGTCACGGTGAGGAGCGAGAATAAAGGAGATGGAGAGGTTAATACTTCACGCCCACCTTAAATCACACTCCAATTATCTGCTGTTTGTTGTTCCCCCATAAACCAATTCCAGGTAAAATAATTTGATTAATGGTACAAGTGAAAGCAACAAGAAAAAAAACAATATTTTCCACTTGTCACAGGTTTTAAGAGGATTTGTACATTTTAAGTCAATGAATAAAACCTTAAAACAACAGCCAGATGTGGTTGGTAAAAACCACAATCCAACCCCAGCCAAAGATTTCCCAGCATATTACTAGTTGACTGGTGGGAGATTCCAAGCCTGAGACCTATACTAAGAATATACACACAAAGAAACAATAATCAACTGTTAGCCTATTGTTCTCTCTCCCTTTCATATCAAACAGTGAGGCTTGGCAGTAGTGAGGCCAGCTGTTCTACTGCCAATACATCAGTCATAATGGAAGGGATATAGAGAGACATCTAAAGGATGTGTAACAACCTAAAGCCAGAGAGAGAGAGAGAGACAGAGAGAGATCTTCCTGTCATTGTTTCCAAGGGTTACCATCGCCAGGCAGTGGCGTTGCTAGGCAGGGGTTCTGTGATGACGGAGGGAGGGAGACGGGGATCAACGACAGGACCAACGTATAGAGGGATAACGAGCCTGTCATCGTCACCTCCATCGTGCTCTGTGTGTCGTGAACACCTGCCCAGAAGACGATACACAACCCCTCCACTCTTTTCTAACACACAACCAAGGTTCGGCAAACTCACATCTAATAATAATTTGATCCTTCCATTTTCACGGCTGATCGTACCCGGTGGTACACAGAAGTGCACTGTGAAAGCAAAGTTTCTTGGGAACCAATCTTAATGGTGATGGTGTCATTCTTCCACAGCCATTACACTATGCAATCAAAATTTATTTTATAATGATATGTTGAAGCAAAAATCCTGTCTGTAGCGGCTTTAAATGACTGAAAATAGGATATGTGGGCCTTGTTACACAACACTGTTTTTCTTCAGAAGGGGGAACAGCATGAAGCCTGTGGTAAGACCAGACCAGACCAAACTGTTTCACCAGCTCTGCAGCCCACTATGTCAGCCTACTGTGCTTCTAAACTAGTGATCGTGGAGGTAAACATCATTACAATTAACAAAGACCCATGCAGGAAGACTACTGTCCTCCTTTGGGCCCAGAGAGAATGTCACCATGCAGGGTCTTCACACTTGGGTCTCCAGTCCTGGTGTGAACATAGACCAAACCAAGCTTTTACCAGGCCAAATGGCTTACTGGGCTGCCTCTTATCTTGCAGAAGTATTTGCAAATGCAATTGGACCCCTTAGATATCAGAAAACTAATATTGGTGACCAACAACTGGTTGGTCAGCTGGTGGACAGACCAGTTAGAGGACAGGCCGACTGGGTGACTGGCAGGTGGTTCAATTAACCTGTTCTGCTCTATGCAAACATGAACCAGCCAAGCTGACGAGACAACTCATTACTATGGTAAACACAGTAATCCGTACGGTCCTCACCGTAGCTGCCATCTAGAAAGGGTTCTGCTATTCAAATAACTGAGGCCTGACAGTTCCTGATGCCTCCTGTCAGAAGACTGAATCGCTCAATGAATGCTAATGTTGTCTAACAAATGAAATACCCTTTAGACAATTAAACCACCAATACTGCTTGAAAAGAAAATGGAGTTCCAGGAGGTAAAAACTACAAGGGAAAAAAAAGGTTAGAACAGTAGGAACCAAAAGGTCACAAGTTCAAATTCCCACACTGATTAATCATCTGGGTAGAGAGAGTGAAGGAATGATGTTCTCCCCTCCCTCAACAACTCCCACCCAAGTGCCCTTGTGCACCATACTTGAAGGTGACATATGTAACATTTTCTACCCACTAGAGGGAGCATGAGTTCACTTGTTCAACTGAAAACATTGAGATGACCCCCGACCTCTGCTCAGCTAGATGCTGTCATCAGACGAAAACACAACAGGCTGTCAAAATGTTGTTAAATTAGAAATGAACAGGTAATATCATTTTTTTCAGCATGTTCATACGATCTCTGTGGATGTCTTATTTTTATTTAATTGTTTGCCCTTTAACCACCAAGTGCTACAGTAGAAGCTTGTAGTTGTGCTGGGCAACTCCCAGCTGTGAAGTTGTTTCAAAGAGTAAAGCAAAACTCTTTCCTCAAAATATTATTTAAAAAACAAACAACAACAAACAAGCGCGTAAACTTCCAGTCTTCTGTCTCTTTACTGATTATTATTTACAGGAACTAAAATTAAGTCACCAATCTGTCAGGCACACGGCTGTATACGACCCCATCACTGTCATTAGTAGCATTACAACAACCGAGTAAACAGCCAGTGACCCATCATTCTGCCCAGAGCCCAGGTAGGACTGGCCATTGGCAAAGTTATTTAGAAAACCACAAACATGCAGATTCCATTTGCTTTTAACATTGTGCAATTAAGTCCAGCTTGTGTTTACTGTCATATCATTTTGCTGTCTCTCCCATCACCCTCTGCTTTCATCTCTCTAAGATTTTTTAATAATAATCTTAGAAAGAGTAGTCTGCTACCCATTGGGTTATTGGAATTTTTCTACAGAATTCTGTGTAAAGTGCATATTATGGTCATAATATAACATTTCCATAGCCGGTCATTAGAATCTGGTTCCATGTACTAATTTACTACAGAACAACAGAGCTCTTCAAGGCCAGCTGCTATCAGCATTCTCTTTTATTACTCAACAGACAGAAGCGTTGCCTCAGGTTATAGTCTCAATTATTCTTATGGTTTAATCTTATGAATTATGTATGGCATATCAGGGTTGTGATCAAGACAACACATTAAAGCAAGAACTAATGTGGCCGTGGGGCAGGGAAACTAAAGTTTCCATTAGAAATTGCAGTTATAGACAAAGAAATAGAAAATAAAATACATTTTATTTTAATATTATAGTAAAACTGCTATTTCTCACACAGAGCATGACCCTGTAGACATGAGACTGTACGCTGTCCTTCCATTTCTGTCAATATAAAGTTTATTATAGACACTTGTGTTTCTCTACAATGGTCCAAACTTTCACTTCAAACCAAAGACGATGATGTAGCTAGACTCTGTCTACCAGGCTAATCTCTTCTAGCTAATAGCGCTCAACAGATGTGTGGGAGAGTACTGCTGGTCGTACCTCTTGTTGCTCAGTGAAAATTGGAAAAACCCATTTGAAGTGTGACGCTCTTTTGCAAAAAATTTAAATATTTTGAAATTTTAGAGCTCAGGGCTGTAATTGCTGGAAACATGCTAAGCGCTCAGTGCTGTCGGACATGTGCAACAGCTCGTCCATTGAAAAAACAGAACAAACTAGGATCCTGGGCATGTAGATCCTCCTTGCATGTAACCATACCTGTTCAACCAGAAGGACTAATTAGTGCAATTAGCAGGCCACAAACATACCCCAGAGAAAGAGAATCACAGCAACATCTCACCACAAGGTCTCACCCTAGCCGAGGATGGAATACTGGCAAAAACGTCTACTTATCTAGTAGTTCTTTGTTTCTTTCTATTGTTTTAAATGTTAGAGCCTTAACCTTTTCTGGGTATAAGATGGGGTAAAACTAGCTTAAAAGTTTTTCCTGTTTAAAATATATTACTGCCATTTGATTCACATTTATTTATTTATTTTTGATAGCACAAATGTTTTATTTAACAGTATCCTGTTGTATAATCTGGGTATATATATTTTTTTTAAAGTTTAACAATGTAAGTTCCCATAGTTTCCGCAGTGACCTCACAATTCCCCCAAAAAGTGGACAGCTTCTGGACTTGTACAACTCTATTAACAGTATTCTATGGAAAACAGTCTATTTTAGGAGGGTTTTAACATGAGAGTTATAATTTAGACTGTTTCTGCCAGACACACCTCTGGACCAGGTGGCTGAAAGCCATCGTCTTAAGTGAAAATCCACCCTAAAGTAGAATTCACATTATTTTTATGAACATGGACAGTTAAATCAATAATTGTTTACTTCAAAAATGCTCTCCAGCAGCTGGAAGCACGAGAGCCACGTCTCTCCTAATATCATCAAGGGCCAAACCCTGGAGCTTCTCCAATGACCGTGAACGCGAGACTGAATTCAAATTTAATTTAAGGATAATCCATTGCAGAAACCATCAGTGACAACTGTCGACTCAAGAATTGCTTTTGTTAAAAAGTAATAAAGTGATCATTCGCTTTCATTCATAAGTCTACCTCAAATACAAGATGAAAGGAACTTTGTCGTAGGAAGACACATTGATATGAATGGGAAAGTTCCAGTTATTGGGACACAAAACCTAGTTACATACTAGTATTACAGGCTACTACCTGGTAGTATCAGGATCTAGTTGGTATCAGGATCTAGTGAAGTATTTGATTTGACAAGGCTGGTTGAAGAGGGATAAGGAGAGGTAAACAGCACTTTACAAAACACTGATAGAAAATGCTTTATAAAAAAATAAAATAAACAAGAATCAATAAGTTAACCAATAACCAATAACCAATAACGCCAGACACAGTGTACAAGTCTAACATGCCAGCCTATGTGGGAATGAATATAAAATGGAAAAAACCCCAATGTTGCTGGTTTTAGATGTTGGTCAAATTGTCTGTCCCAAAATGGTACCTGTGTATCACAGTTTTAAGTTTAATTAAACAACTGGGTGACTAACTATCTCTGTGTGTAGTATCCATGAAGATCACACATCGTAAAGGGTCAAGCAAAGAGGTTTCCTTCTGCTCCTATCCAATGCTACTGGGCAGCTAATTGACCCTTCCATTAGTTAGGCACATTGAATAGTTGAAATTCGTAATGGTTAATCTGTGGGCTGGAGGGGAATGAAGGGAGAGACCAGGGTCCATAAATGTGTCCATTGTAAACTAGAAAAACGTCAAAACATTGATTTTCTGTGACAATGGTGTATCAGCTGGCAGAAGGTGGGACCAGTATCGAGACCAGAGTAATTTTTTGGACCAAGCAGAGAAGCTAGTCCTGTAGAATTCTGGTCCCATATCGGCCAGCGAGTTGTTGGCTTCGACAAATTGTCAACCTTGTAATTCACGGGGCAGATATAGACACACCCAGCTGAAACATGTAGGCCTACTGTAGGCCGAGACTAGCCTACTAGATAAAGATTGATAGATTGTGCCAAGATAACTGGCCTGGGTCCATGATGTAACAACCAATTAATCTCTATCAGTCTCTTGAAGTAGGAAGTCTGTATCTGACAGACACTATCCTAAAAGAATAGGTTTCAAAGTATAGGTTTAGGGCCCAAAATTGGATCACGGAGAGATAAATAATGGTTCCCCATATTGTTATGATGACGTTAATAGTCATACTGTTTTGGCAAAGCCTTCCATTTTTTCTGCAATCCCATCCCCAGATTTTCATGTCGTGATACACAGCAACTTTTTTTTTTAATTATTGCTGAGCCTCATAGATGAGCTATCCACATAAATGTTGCTAATCCCCATCTCTTCTGAAGGCCTTAACATTGCCTGAGAAAGTCTTGTGTGCGTTATCCACGTTGCTTTCTCTCATAAAAAGTTATCCTCTTCCACGTTATGTGCCTTACTCATTCTACTGTCTACATTATGTCAGGACACAGGCTGAATAACCCACAAATATAAAAAGAATTTAGGTCAACTACTTTCTTAATGGGTTTAGCCTCACCAGTACCAACATCAACCAATTAGTCAGCTAAACTCACCAAACACGAGAAATAGCCAAAAATGCACCTTAATCAGTTCGTAACTCAGGTAATAGTTTCCTGCCCTAATATGATCTGCATGTGTGTGTGAATGCACAGAAGCGTGGAGCTTAGACGAAGGTAACTATGACGGTCTCTCTGTTGACAAAGATCATATGATCGACTGTTAGCAAACAGCCTCCAGTTTAAATAAATCATTCCCTATGTAGAATACCAAGTATTTGAACTACTACTACAGAACCACACTAATCCCAACCCCTAAAACACGGAGGTTCATCTTCATCGCAGCCACTGGCTTGTCTAGGCTACACTCCTTTTCTGGAAGCTTTCTGAACAAAAAGATGGAGAAAAAACCAGTTAGGTCAGTGGTTTCCAAAGCGAGGTCCAAGGGATCTGTGACTGGGGAACCAGAGATTTTCTAACTAAACAAGGAATAAACAAGAAAACGCAACTTCATTTTTACTTAATTAAGTTCCCATCTAGCATTTATACAGTTGTGTACTCTAACAAACATCTTTGTAGACGGAGGGGTACCTAGGACAAAACCCTATCAAATGGGGGGTCTGTGACCTACTGCAGGAGACATTGTCTCCATGGTCAGATAGAGGCAGAGGGCTAGATCCAAAGTCAGGGTTAATACCCTGGCCTCCATCTACCAGTCCAAATTGATTCCCCTCAAGTCAAGATTGATATTAGGGGTTATCAGGTCTGAGGCATGCTTGCTGCATTTATTTTTATTTCCACATCTGGCCTTTGGCTGTGCAGGTAAGACCAAGATCACAGGAAAAAACTCTTACCTTATTCAAAAGCTTTGTATCATTTGTTTATTTTTTTAAAGAAATGATACAAAACAAATAGTTTTTGTGCACATATTCATTTAGGTAATGCATAGCAGTTGAATGGGCAAATAGAGTTTAATGGAGAAGGATAACCTTGATATTTCTAGCATGGGGGAAAGTGTAACCTGGGACCTGGGGCCGGTTGCACCAGTTAGACGTACACCCGGTCGTAAGACTAGGCTGGACGTAAAATACGCCTTAAGCCCTACATAGAATTAATACCTGTTGCACCATATAGGTGTAGCGCTACGTCAAGACTAAATCTTACGCCTAGGCAAAGGTAGATGTAAAGTCTTGGCTAGTTTCACAATAAAAATGTTAATACAATGGCGTGTCTAAGTCTACACGATCAGCAGACTATCAGGCGTGAAAGAGTAATGAGAGACGACAGCAATCCTCTGGATATATATGGAGATGGAGAACTTATTGAGAGATTTCGTTTCAGCAGGGCTGAATTGTTTGAATTAATTGACAATTGAATTAATTGACGCTATATTATTACTATATCACAGCTCAGCAGTCATTTTGATCTATTCGTTGGCGCCAGTAAATGTAAGTTTGTAACTATAGCAACATGAGTGGCGTGGCAACTATCACTGTGGTAGCATGTGTCAGCATGGACGCGCATCGTCTATGCTGGTCATAGCTGCGCCTAGTCGTAGTATTAGATGGTGCAACAGGTGTAGATATTTATCACAAGGCTGGACATAGCTAAGCCCGGCGTAGGGCTCACACCCAACTTTTTTACGTCCAGCTGGTGAAACCGACCCCCGGGGTCTTGGCAGCAGTTCTCTGTGGCACTAGTAGCTAGGAGTAAACAAAAACAACATTCTGACACCACAAGTCATGAAGCCCTTTCACAATACCGTATTAAACTTGCAGCCCACCAAAGGAACCACCTATATGAACATGTGAAATATGCTCTACTCTTTTAAATCTTCTTGCCTGTAGCATTTAAATGTGTCCCAGCAGCCACATTTTCTTGCTTTTATTCTACACTACACTATCAGTGTAATAAATGTAAATGCATGATAGTCCTAATTTCGTTGGGCTTTTCTAGGCTGAGATCATTTGTTCAGTGCAGGTGATTAGAACTACCAATCTTCCCATTTCAATTAAAACACAGATGTGGTCAATTAAGAAGTTAAACTTTCACATACAGTAATGTTGTTGCTACATCACTTTATTAAAGCTTAGCCAGGGACAGCAACATAAAAAATGCACCTGCTAGTAAATAGCAAGGTACCTGACCTGGCCCCTGACCAGAATAGGTAAGCATAAACAACACAACATGCATCACTGGCTCGTCGATTTTGGTGTCAAATACGGCTAATATTTAAAGGGGAAAAACGGAAAGCAAAGTTATTTTTTTTGTCTAATGAACACAACAGGGATCCTGTCTGAATTCCAACAGTTCTACGCCATTTCAGGGAAAACTGGAGGCTTTAAATTGACGTCCTGGCCTTCTCTAACAAGACAGGTTAACGTTCACTTCTTAAAAAACAGGTTCTGTATCCAGAACCTACGTTTAAAATAGCGCAGAGGCAATACTGATACGTTTCAGGTAATGTTAAATATATCTGCTGAGCTGTCAAATGTGCTGCTGTTTACAGCTATGTAACATAAGCTACGAGCAAAACAGCTAACGCTAACTGGCTAGTTAGCAGGGCTAGCTAGCATGTAGCTAACTCCCCCACCCTGGGCGCAAACACACAAAAAGGCCCGACACGTATCTGTCACTATCTACCGCCCGGCCAGACTAACGTCGTGTAGAAATACGTGACTGTAATGTACCTATGTGTTATTTGGTGCCACTGACAATGCGTTTCCCGTGTTATGGGAGATGTTAGCAGGGGGGAGAAGTCGAGCTGTCATCCCACCCCTCTTCGCGTCTCTGCTTTTACCACGTCATTGGACTATCCAACACTGCGGAAATACAAACGGCTAGCCTGCTAGCTAGCTAGCTGCTAGCTAACCCGCTAGCTAACCCATGCTAGCTGGCAGTCGGGCTGTCACTAGTCTCCTTACCCGTGTCTCCAATGATGATGTATTTGAACAGGTACGCGTACGCCATGGCCCCTGGTTCGTGTGGTCACCTGTCTCGGCCGTTACACCTTCGTAAACCGTAGGAAAAATACCTATGTGCGCTGTTTCTCGGCACTGAGCGGCTTTGCTAACCTCTTTTTTCTCTCTCGGT
>OMKK01056297.1:0-11350 GCA_900302305.1 Polymixia japonica | reverse complement strand
TTTTGAGAGAGGGATGCCCATCATTTCAAGTCAAAGGGTCTGAGTGATATGATTGGAAGATTGATTAATTTGAAAGTGGAGGTTATAAGATGTATAAGCCTAACCCTTCAACACAAAAATCATTTTTTAAATTTTATTTTAAAATAAGAGGATAAAGTGTTAATAATAGATACTGGCACAGAAGGTGGTGACATACAATATTTTGCGTTACGTTGTGATCCTGAAAAATCACTGAAAAAGAAATTAAGATTGTGGCCATAAACCAAGTTCATGTGGAATAGGGTCTCTTGGAGGATCATCATGTAGTACTGTGTAGGTCATTTACTGGATCACTGGGGAAAAACCACCACAAACCTAGCCAAACGTTGCTAAGAAAGAGAAAGAGAAAACTTTGGCACACTTAGATCTAAACGTTAGATGTAACTTTCATATATGTTGACCTTCTGATCTAAATGTCCCTCTTCAGAGCATCCAGGCATTCATAAAAAATATTTTGGGGAACACAAATATTGTTGAATCATACAAGACTTGAGAACCAGAGTTATTTTCTGTTGAACACTGTGTTTCTTTTTGAGACAAGACAAAAATTAGACAATTTTTTATTTAATGTCAAATGTGTGGTTTTCTTTCTTCTTTTACAAATAATTTTCTAAGGCAGATTTGAACAAAGACATTAATGGCTTATATCATCCTTTAGACATCTCTTGATTATACAATGTGTATTTATTTCACGTGGAAAAATTGCTACATCCCAATTCATAATTGCTGGATTTATGGCACTGTAGAACCCTGCCTATGTGGAACAAAAGGCGACCACAAGAGAGAGCCATTGCTTTTTTTTATGGTACTTGGTCAAGCCACTAAGAATGTGCATATTTTGCAGATTATCAGTTTCAAAACACACAGAGAACATTATTATTATTATTGTGTAATAAGGCTATAATTGGGTATGCAGGGCAAGTTTGACAAGGAACATTCTATCACAGGTTGATGTGTAGCTCATTAACTAATATTATATTTATTGAACTGTAACTCGCAGGTTCTTGACATCACATGTATGACGTAAATATCACATCACAAATATCACAATGTCTAGTTAAAACTATTATTTTAAATAATGTATATGTGGCTCCGAAAACGAATGGTCACATGTGCAAGTTATTGACTTTAATGTGCCATTGAAACTAATTTTAAGTATGTCAAAGTAAGTTGATTCAAATAGTAAACTGGTCAGGCCCTGAAGCTGAATGAGAACCTATTTAGATCCTGTTTACTTCAAAGGTGAAGTGATTGAAGATCCGCCATGTCCTGGAGTGTTTTTGATTCAAAATGTATCAATTTGTGAAACACAATGGTTTCAATGTTGTAAGGCATCATCTTGCACTCTTCAAAGTTGTGGTGCCCTTCAGAGAAAAAAATCCCCAGAATGCAGGAGTAGAAAGTAAGCAATATACTAGGCCTATTTTAGTTACTCTCTACTCTATCTTTAATAAATTGGGTTATAATGTTTAGCCCTTAAAACATCAGTAAGCAAATAGTTTTTGATTTTTTGATCATTTGTAACCTTATTAGTAGTAGGTTATAACATTGATTGGTCAACCACAGACGGCATGGATACTTTGACTTGGCCAAACATTGATATCATATCGGATTAACATCACATTGTATTTACATCATATCGGATTCACATCAGCTGTTCACAGTTCGCGTTCTGACGTATTTTGTACCAACCGACGCTCCGTGACGTGGGAACGGTTTGACTAGAGGAGGACTGTTGTTGCACAAATTAGCCTCTATTACGACTGGAAACACATCACCAACGCTCCTGTAACAGCTTGTTATAACTTAGTAAAAACAAGCAACACGGGGGACATTTGTAACTGGAGGACAAGCTCATTTATAAAGAAGGAGCCGGTAAGTATTGCTAGCAGCTAGCCTGGCTTCAGTCAGTGTCCCTGTTGCTGTCACTGAGTCATTAGCCAGCTAGCTAGCTAGCACTGAAAGCTATGCAAGACATTGCAGTATGGCTATGTAGTTCTGCCAATGCAATTGTATGAATGCAATTATATAGATTTCGATGTATGTGCCTTGCAAATCGGTTGAGCCGGTGCCAGCGTTGTGCTGAAATTTCACCCCAAAAGGAGAGTGGAAATCTGGCAGGGGTTCACATTTAAGCACAACACCAGAATGAGGCGACAACACGGGTTCACGCAAAAGGGGGGAGTGGAAATCTGGCAGGTGGTGAACATTCGGCACAACACCGGTAGCGAGTCCAGCTAAAAGGGTTTTGTATAATGGAATGCATTTGCATTGTAGCTACCCAGCGTTAATTATGTTAGCTCCAGATAAGGTGCAGAAAGAGCTTGCAGGAATAGCTCAGTCAACCAGCTTGCAGGCTTAGCTAGCCTGGGTTTTATTCTGCTTGGCTCGCCAGTTGTGTGCTCATCACATTGGCATGTAAGCTGCCGTCCAGAATAGTAGCCTGTAGTGTTGACAGGGACTACACGGGCACGTCTGATATTGTTGATTGTTGTTGCTAATCAATATAACATCTGCCATGATGCTCAAACCTGCCTCCGCACTTACCACACCATTATACTATATATACAATATATATACAATACTGTCGCCAGTTGTAACAGTGTAACAGATCGGGCTCGAACCCTGGTCTCACACATGCCCTAGTTGTTTAAGCAAACAACTTGGTACCTGTCATCCAGGCTGTGGCAGAATTATAGTTGAAAACATATGTTAGTATGCATGCTTGGTCTTAGTGTATGGCTACTCAGCTACACTTACATCTTTAACAGTCAGCTATTGTCAACCACAGCAGGTGTTTGTACTAGGTTTCAGGTGTATAATTTTATATAATGTGGTATAATTTTTGCTGCTGTCGGATGAAAACCTTGTATGTCTTAAATTTTCCAAAATGAAGAGGGAAAAAACCCTCATGTGACACCTGGGCACTTTTGGATGTATACAGTACGTTTTAAATGGTTCTCATTGTCCTGTAGGTTATGAAATTTGCTCAAAGCCAACAAAGGACCACCACGTCAAGCAACAATTTAAGTAACAACCTGAAAATCCCCAAAATTTGGAGTTATGAGGTTTTCACATGACAGTGATTTGTTACGCGTCTGTAAAGCTAGGGAAAAAAAACAACAACTGCGGAGAGGACATAAAACATAAGAGTCGGAACTGGGTATACATGTGTTGTGCCCCAAATCCAGGCCATTGTGACAACACTGTCCTCTCATTGTTTTTCCCTTCTAACTTGAAGGTCAGACCAACCCAATTCAGCATTTTAATTTATGATTATTTTTCCTGATGTCCCCAGCAGTGTATGGGCCAGGAGACTCCAGCCACACAAAATGAGCTCTAAGGGGGGCGGCACGGCCCTGACCCGCCGGAACTACAGACTGGCGTCAGACACAGACAAACCCAAAGCCACAGGTAAACGCTGGTATTAGACTCAAAGATATTAGACTCATTAGAATCAAATCCAAAACTATAGGTAAGGGCTGATAAAGGTTTTAACCACATGTACAGGTTAGACAGAACTAGAGTACACAGCCTGAAGACAACAGGTGTTTTTAGACTTACAACTGCCATTCATTGTTTTCCTGTTTTATCTTTCTGCTTTTTTCTGCACTAGAATAAACTATAGATACATAGTTTTATGTATTCCTTATCACATACAAATCTGGTTAATTGAATCCTGGTAATTTAAATTCTTCTGCATTCTCTCTCTCTGTCTCTCTCTGTCTCTCTCTCTCTCTCTCTCTCTCTTTTTCTTTCTGTTTTTCTCTTGGCCTCTCTCTCTCAGGCATAGTGAATGAGAAGTTGCTGAGTGACTACCTACACCATGTGTTTCCTTCTACTAAACAGGGACCTGCGCTGGCCTCCCTCAGGTAGTGTACTGACTACATCTCCAATCCAAAAATATATGTTCCTGCTTTTACACCAACGCCGCAATGGCAGAACCTTACAAACGTGTCCAGATGTGGTATATAATTGAACTTGGAGCGGAGTGGCAAGGTGTAACGTCCGAGCGGTGCGTGACGGCCCGAGGTAGCACTGCCTCTAGGTTCGGCGGCGTCGCTCTCTCCACAGGAAGGAACAGTGGCTTGGCCGGCGCAAAGCCGTTTTACCGGTGATCGTGTGTTGTCAGTTGAAGCCCCTTGCTTCTGGAACTGAATGTGTCCCTGCTGGCATAGGATCCAATCTCATCCACCTTTTCTTCTGTGCCTCTCTTTCTACTTTTTCTACGTTTTTTAAAGTAAATATACAAGTGGGAGTGGGCTATCTCTCCTATTGCTACATCGTAGTAATAAAGGGTCTATGCCCATTCTGATGACCCAGTGGAGCCCCTCGGTAGGTGAAATATTGTTTATTTGGTTTTTCAGTGATAACAAAGCACCAATCAAATAATTTGCAGGTAACTCTCATTTGGACAACACTGTTACATTGGTCATGAGGTTTGGGTCACCACGCTTCTGCTCTACAGTATAGGAAAGTGACATTTCCAGACTCAGTAACAATCTTCAACTATCCCCCCTGCTCAGAAATCACATATTATCTTGCATTGTTGTAGAATACATGTTGCTCTGGCATAAATGCTGAAGTGTCTGTCTGTGTCTGTGTCTGTGTGTGTGTGTGTGTGTGTGTGTGTGTGTCTGTGTGTGTCTGTCTGTCTGTCTGTCTGTCTGTCTGTGTCTATGTGTCTGTGTGTGTGTGTATGTGTATGATACCCTGACCTGGACTAGTGTTACAGTGCCCCAAAGCAGTCGTCCCCTTTCCCTAATCCACGAAGGATCATATTACCCCCCAGTAGCTTCTATACATAGACACACATACACAAAATCACACACACAACAGATCAACAACAGTCTTTGAGAGACGCGAGGGGGTCGCATCACAGGCAGGGTGGGTTTCACATGGGGATAGAGGGTTGAATGCTATCAAAGACCACACTCAACCTTTCAGCAATCTATAATAAAACACCCTTATTTTCAGATTGACCTGCAATTTTCAAAATTGATTGTGGTTTTATAAATGTGTCTCATGGGCCCGAAGGACATAAAACTTGCTCATCCCCAAAGACCACATAAACCTTTAGTCTAAAGAGGTACTGTACACTTAAATGTGTTGTTTGAGTTGTAAACTAAATAATATGACTGCACTATGATAAAACACATCAATCCTGGTGTTACTATTAACATTGACACCAAATTTATAAAAATCGGCATTTCATGGGTTGAAAATGGCTCAACACTCCATCTACTGTTTTAAATCAGTCTGAGCCTTGCGAGGCCAATGCTGACATCGAGTCGTTTTAGTACTACTCGTCATGAAATCTATATATAAAAAAGGGCTTCTGCCCTCTTGCCTCACACATCCACGCATCCCAGAGCAGAGGAACACAGAAGGTGACTATCAGTGATGGAGAATAGCTGGTCTTGTATATTAACTTGCATATACAGTTATTTAGTTCTTCAACACCTTGGCCGCTGATAATGAATTTAGTTTTCATCCTCACACCTCACAAGTGTGCCCAATAATAATTCTTGAATGAATTAATGAATAGTACTCAGGGGAAAACAAGGGAGACACCTGGAAGTTAATGAAATGCTGTTGCTTTCATGGTCCTGAGTGATAAACAGCCCCGGGGCAAAAAGAATTCAAAATGAAAACAAGTACTGTTTATTGTACCCAGAGCGTCAACATCCTCTCAGAGCCTGCCAGAGTCTGTCACTCTGCACCTCAATCCTTAAAAAGACTCCCAAAACATCCGTTCACAAGGCCCACCGATGACTTGAGGAGCTCAGTAGCTGGTTCCTCTTCCTCCTGCTGTAACTTGTATTATTCTTTCTAATCTTCTCCCTTCTCCTGCTCTGCTCCTCTCCTCCTCCTCTTCTCCTCCTCTTCTCCTTCAGGAAACCTCTGGGCTTCCAGGATCTCGGGGCTCACCTGGAAAGACTGCTGTCTGAGGGAGAACCCACTGAGGAGAGCAGAGGTACACACGCACGCGCACACACGCGCACACGCACACACACACACACACGCACACGCACAGGCACACGCACACACACACATGCACGCACACACTACCCAGTGGCTAATGTTAAGGCTGATTAGTTAACGTTCATCACTGTAACTGTTTGAACAGCTACTATTGTCTCTCTCCTTACTGTTCTTTAGGGTTGTTTGTTTTCACAGTAATTGAATATTGTATTCCAATTAGCCACACTGAACCAGTCATGGTCAGGTGTTATTTATTAAATAGGCCTTGGCAGTCACATCTGGGGAAGCACTTCTAACTCTCTCTCTTACCAGAAGCAGCTGGCATGATTAAAAGGTGTGTTTGTGTGGTCGTGCACGTGTGTGTGTGTGGTCGTGTGTGCGTGTGTGTGTGTGTGGTGTGTGGTGTGTGATGGGGGTGCTACATTTTCGCTCTAAATGCAGTATAGAGGTGTTTATTAACTTTGAGTCAGGACCCAAAATGGGTCATTGGCTTCGTTCTGGCTGGGGCACCACATGATGAGAGTATATTACTGTTATATTATACTATTATTGATTGCAGCTTGAAACCAAAGTAAATCACTCTGGGCCTGGGGGTATAACATGCAAGAACCACTGCAGTAAAAATGTCTAATGATTGTGAAAAGGTCACTTTTTACTCTAAAATATATTTATTTGGTTTTCCAATGGTATCTATGAATTACATGCTTACACCAGTTTTTAATTATGCTAAAAGTACAGTTCAACAGTCTTCAATATCATCCTTCGGGGCAATAAGACCAAGCAAAAACCGATCCCAAAATCGCCCCCAAAACACGTCCTTTTCAAAACGGTGAGGCTCATCCTGCAGTGATACGTGTCTGTAAATAGATATTATTAAAACATATCTCAAGATGGGTTATATTTGTCAAAGAGGCTTTACTGTACATAACTTTTACAGTACCTAACTTGGGAACAATACGGACCGAAAATAGTTATCTCTATGGACCCCTTAGACCTCTCTAGGCTCAGGGCCCAGGCAGCTGTCTTGGCTGTCCTCAACAGATGCAGCCCTGCTTCCTCCCATTACAGACATAGCTACTGGTTGTTAGGCTGTATAAACTAAACATACGCGGAGAACCACCTAAAGAGTGTTAGTAACAATGTTTGATATCTCTCCGTCCTTGCAGACCAGCCTATTGAAGGCCGCTTGGGTCCTCAAACTGTCGTCCTGGATCACACCAGCGGCTTCGAAGGACTTCTGTTTGTAGACGATGACCTACTAGGGGTGAGATATCTACAATGGGTAGTTTCAACCAAGCAATCTGATTGGTCAAAGGAGCATTTCACCTGTACTGATATTTCCCATATATGGGCATCTGTTATTGGTTATTGGTTGCTATGCCAACTCTTGTTGTAACCAGGGAGCTAGTTCCGATCTTTCTCCTACTTTTTATACTACTTTTTATACTATTTTAAGGAAAAACTTTTCAGACATAACCCATGCGTTGGTAACCGTTGTATAAAAGCCATCATACCCTTGAGGCTACGCTACGGCATACTCATACGTCATACCTGCTTATTATTCATACTTTGAATATTTACTCCTGTTTCTGTTCTTTTTTCCCATTACGTGTGATGTCAGGTCTTTCAGGAACCTTCAAATACTTCAAATGTAGCATTCAGAGTGGTCATGATGGTATTATGTTCTAGATGGTTTTATAAAATAATTGGTTTGTTCTTATGTTTAAATACTTGCAGGTCATCGGCCACAGCAACTTCAGCTCCATCAGAGCTACTACATGTGTATACAAAGGTAAACGCCTTTCAGCAATTCTAATTCGATACACTGCAACTACACTGCAAATTTTTAATTTCCTTCTAAAACTAAAGTGTGGTCCCAAATAATAACCCCTTTCATTGTGTATTGTTCGTGTCTCCAGGGAAATGGGCCTACGAGGTGCTGATCTCCTCCCAGGGCCTGATGCAGATAGGGTGGTGCACCCTCAACTGTCGCTTCAACCAGGAGGTACACACACACACACACACACACATTTTCCTTTTCAAATGATCCAGTCTATAGTGTTGATTTATTATTATCAATGCTATATTTATGTATTTAAAGATAAAATACAGGATCTGTGTTAGTGTTAAATGGATCCATCCGTGTGTTTTTTTCTGCTTTGTTCCAGGAGGGGGTGGGCGACACTCCTGACTCGTACGCCTACGATGGCAACAGAGTGCGTAAGTGGAATGTGACTACCACTAACTACGGCAAGGTGAATATACAAACATGTTGATGTTGTTTTTGAAGGTATCAATTTTGATAATAGCTTCTGGGATGGTCTCGTATATTTCCTTAAGTGACTTAAGCAAAGATTTTGAATTTTTTTTTGCGTTGTCGTATATCTAATGACAAAAAAACACATCTTGAGAAGGTTTCAAGAGAGACCCATGAAAACTGGATATTCATGTGAGTTTTATGACGTGCTGCACAATAATAACCAGTGTGGCTGATATTTGTGTCATTTTTCTTCAGTCCTGGGCTGCTGGAGACATCGTTAGCTGTTTGATAGACCTGGACGAGGGAACCATAACATTCTGCTTGTAAGTCAAAGTAACTGAGTGCTAACACCAACTCGAATGCATTTCTATGTGGGAAAGTTTACTTTCATTTCTTCTTGTGTTTGTGAACTTTTTTTTCACGTTCTGTTATTGGTTCACACAAAATAATTGTCAGTACCGTACCTTTTCCACATGGTGATTTTTGAATAGATTACATAGTTGTTTTTTTAGTTGTTTAGTTAGTTTAGTTCAGTATTTTGTCATATGACTAAAGTAAGCTGACAGAGTGAGCGAGGAAATAGGTGTGACATCTGTCAAAGGTCACGACCCAGATTGGGACCCATAATGCTGCAGTATGTGTTATACTTAACCTGCTGAGTCACCAGGGTGGTGTAACAGGGTGCGGGGAGGGCTGTCCTTCAACTGGATGACCCAGGTTCAAGACCCAGCATCGACAAGGGCAACAATCTGCTAATGTCGCTGAGTCATCCCATCCATCCATTCACTTGAATCCCCTTGCCAGTGGAGCTGGTTGGTGTGAATGTTTTACACCTTTATGTTGTTTAATGTTTTAGCCTTTTGTTTGTTTCGCTCTGTGTGTCAACAGGAACGGCCAGTCTCTCGGCACAGCCTTCACTAACATTAAGATGGGTCCAGGTATAGCCTATTTCCCTGCTATCAGCCTCTCCTTCAAAGAGTCGGTGGCCTTCAACTTTGGCAGCAGACCTCTCAGATATCCTTTCAACCAGGGGTACAGGAGTAATACAAATAACATAGTTATTATTCACCAAATGGTTCAGCTTTACATGTACAACCCTGTATTTAACTGTCTTAGATGCTGCTTTGCTATTTGAGACTTTTTAACGGATTAGATTTTAGGACTCAGTGGGCACGGTGTTAGTCCTTAACCTGTGTGTGATTCACATACCCTGTAGAAGGCTACCTGCCCCTCCAGAATCCCCCCACCACAGACCTGGTAAAAGCACAGAAACTCCTGGGCTACATCAAGACTGTTCTGTCCACCACCATAGACACACAGGTAGGAATGCTGGGCTCATTTATTTTATTTGTTTGAGATACCATATTAAATTGTCTTTTCGTCCTCTGGTTGGGGTGCAAGGTCAGCCAGGTTAGCGTGGCACTAAGTATCTTGCGCAAGGATAGTTTAGCAGGTATGGCCACACCTTCCAGTTTAGTGACAACCTCACGAACCAGTAGACCGTCCTGCTGTTGTATAGTCATGAAAAACCTGAGAAAAAAAGAGTTGCTTTTCAAATAATACCAATGTCCAAATGTTGTTGGATGTAATCGTTTTAAAAAAACAATCTTGTTCTGTTATTACTTTTCTGCTTGTCCAGCACTCGTAGAAGAAGTTGTTTGTGCGGGACGGGTCTGCTGTCCACTTATTTTTGCATTCATTCTCTCTTTGTGTTGTTGCTGTAGGAGGACAAGTTGGTAGAGAAGGAGTGCTCGGCCTGGAGGCTTCATGGAGAACCCACTGTCCTAGTCACCCTGGCTCATATCTTTAACCACTTTGCCCCTCTTATGGTGAGAACAAGACGTTATGTGCTGTTGTGTTTGGGTTAGTATGTATGTCTACGTGTTCTAACGGCGCTTGATTGTAAAGTAACCGTGTCGTGTGTTAACCTGTCCCCAGGGTACAGTGGTGGTAATGTGACATTTACATTTCTCAACTGTGTAAACAGTTGTGGGATTTGTCCACAGCCTAAAGTAACCTTTCTGTCAAGGTCCCTATAGGCTTTGGATTTTTTTTAAGCAAGCATTTTTATGATGTGCTGTAAATGTATTTATTTATTTTCTGTTTTTTGGTTGTTTTGCTTTCTTCTGATTGCCTTTTTTCTATTTTTATTTTATTTTCTGTAAAGCACTTTGTAAACTGTTTAAAACTATTATATAAATACAATTATTATTATTATTAAAGTAGCAGTTTTCTATTTCTAAAGTATTAACGGCCTTAGTGTAAATAGTGACAGTTTCATATTTGAATTTGTCCCTAGTGACGGTGTTACATTTAAATGTGTTCTCAGTGTAAAGTGTATCTGGTCGAGGACGTCCTGATGAGCTTCCTGTTGGGTATTCTGGAGGGAGGGGGTTCGGTCGATGAACATCCTCTCATACAACAGCTACTGGACCTCTTTTGGCTCCTCATGGAGGTACACACACACACACACACATACACACACAAACACAGTGCATTGTAATCTGCTTCTAGAGAGTTGCCGGCAAGGTAAACATCTCTGCTTTTGCACTACCTCTAATTAAAGCCTCTGCTTTGGAGAATTCTTTCTCTGTATTGATTATATTATTCTGTTGCACCGTAGTGATACTCCGTCATAGTAGTTCAGGGTTTTACAAGCTTGCTGCACTTGTTTGTCCACTCCAAGAGAGAACAGGGATAATCCTGTAGCACTAATGCAGTCCAGCTGCAGAGTCGGGGGAATTAAGGAACACCTTCCTAATGCAGAGTCACATCCCCTTTTGCTTCCCCTTATCCCCTCATCTAACCTGTCTCCTTCGCCTTGTCTACATCTCCCCTTCATGACTGAAGTTGGATTCAACTGGTCAGACTGTTGGAGATGAAGAACAGCTGGCCCTAAATGTGTTGTACGCTCAGTGTGTGTAGTAACTGCCTCTAACCGTCTCATCTCTGTTGTTGGTAGGACTACGAGGTCAACGAGTGTCTGAAGCAGCTGATGATGTCATTGCTAAGGGCCTACCGCTTCTCCCCCATCATCCCCGACTTGGGCTTCCAGGTAGGACCGGG
>OMKK01056293.1:12934-27813 GCA_900302305.1 Polymixia japonica | reverse complement strand
GAGAGAGAGGGGGGAGAGAGAGACGGAGGGAGGGGGGGGGGGGGGGGGGGGGGGAGCCAGAATAGGTTTTTAAATCTAAACTATCAATCACATTTCCATAAACAAAAACATGCGAAGTAAATTCCAAGCAATTTATGCAGTTCTTTGTTCCTGCACCAATAGGAATTTAGTTGAAGGAAAAAATAGACCACAATGCAACAGAACACGTCCCAGATGGTCTCTATTATGTCCCCATAGAGACAATAGCCTCATTTTTAACATAGTTTTACATCATATGATGGAATTCTGTGCATTTTATCAGAATTCCAAGGCACTCCACTGGCAGCTAATGGGTTAATGTGTCTAACCTGAGAGCATGTTAGTATAATGTACAGTATAATTGATTAGTATCTCCAGCAACATTCACAGAGGGAATAAGCTATTGAAGAGAAGAATTGGCAGGATAAATATTCCAGCTACCCCTGGATGAACTCCCTCTGGGACAAGGCAAAGACATACTGGTAACACGGTTAATTTCACAACCACCACCATGCTATTATGTGTCTATTTCTGGCCAATGTGAGATCTAGACTAAATCTGCTGCAACAGGCGATGGCAACACAGTGTGAACGATAACTGTTGTAATAAATTAGACAGCAAAAACGCTTAATAAGGGACAGGCAGGCAATCAAGAAGGATAATAAAAGTTACTTGAGTTACTTGAGTTACTTGAGTTACGTTTTCTCTCACTTTTCCTACTGAGAGGTTTCCAGAGCAGAAGTGATTTTCCCCGTGGTCTTGCTGTGTGTGACCCTTCTGTTTGGGGACAACGACACACAGTTCTGTAGTCAGTAACCATAGGGTTCTCCTCAGCGTGTTTCGCAATCGTCACTGAGCCTCACTGCCGCGCTGCTGCAGACTGCTTCCTAGTCTCTGTTTTTTTAACAGGTGGTGGTGAGAACGGATCAGATCTCTTCTGATCCGAAGAGTCCTCACAACTTTTGCAGCCACAACTACAACAATTGCAGAAACAAGTCAAATGGCAACAACTGTCACAAAATTCCCCCTGGATCTTGTGATTCCATCATTACGGTCCTCTTTGATTTCCCATTCACAGCCCAAAGAAATAAAAGAAGATATTCTTCTGAGAGTCCCAGAAGAGCAAACCATTAAAACAGCCATAACCACCTGATGTAATATGGCATGAAGGTGGGAAGATAATATTGGACGACATATATCATGCACATTACAATACCGCAAGAGCATATTTTTTAGTATGGATGGCCTCGGTGGGACTAACCAATGCTGTTAGTGCCATGCTCTATCCATTGAGCTACACAGAACCACAAGAGACAGAGGAACATTATAGGAATAGAGAAAAGATGAACTGCCTGAGGTTATCGCGTGTAATCGAAATAAAAATCTGACACTAACCTTTTGCATCGAAAAATTCCTCATCTGAGCTGTCGACCGACTCTTGTGCAATGTTCTGTATGCACCAGTGAGAGGCGCTGTGCTTTCGTGACGACGCTGTGGGGCCAGAGAAAGAAAACAGAAGCGGTGGTTAGACAGAAGGAACAGTAATGACAGTCTAGGTCACGTCGTTAACCAGAGAACTCGAGCACAGACAACTCAAGTGGATTGATGTTTGTTTTGCCTTTCAGGTTCATAGTACAAGAAATTTCAGAACCAGAAGAGGAGGTGTGCTGATGCCCCAGGCACAGAGAGAGAGACCTAATAAGTCCCAGGGCGGGCGGAGAGACCCATTTGGATCTTCCTTTGAGCTCTTTCTCACAGCAAAATATCAGCCTAGCAGTACAATGTTGTTTTCATGACCTTTGGATAGGAAACCGTGGAGAGAATGGTTCTCGTTTGTTGACAATAACCGTTAAGTACCCCGATTTAAAGCATTATACATAATATAACTTCAAGAACGCAGAATCACAGAATCGGAAAAGGGTTGTAACAGAAAGTAATGGGATCACTAAAAGTCTGGTAACAACAAATGATGAGAGATACAAACATCAAGGTTACTTATACTGTGACTTTCAGGCTGTTTTTTCAAGACTGTCCTAAATTCTGCTGAGTTCAGTCAGTGTTCAGGAATCAATTAACTCAGAGTGTTTTCTGGCCAGGTCCTTCCTCTGTAGGGACAGTAACTTTGACGAGCACCGCAACACCATCCTCTCAGTGCATCTTAATTAAGCTTCACTGTGCTTAGAGATGGTGTAGTAATTAAGAGCCAAGTACCTGTGCTGGTCTAAGATCACAAGATAAGATAAGATGAGATAAGATGAGATAAAATACAATAAGATACGATACAATGAAATAAGATAAGATAAGATACAATAAGATAAGATATAATACAATAAGATACAATGAGATAAGATAAGATAAGATACAATAAGATAAGATATAATACAATAAGATACAATGAGATAAGATAAGATAAGATAAGATAAGATATGATATGGTAAGATAAGATAAGATAAGATAAGATAAGATAAGATAAGATAAGATAAGATATGGTAAGATAAGATAAGGTAAGGTACGATAAGATAAGATGAAATAGACTTTATTTATCCCTGTAGGGAAATTTCACTGTCACAGCAGCAAAAAAAGAAAAAGCAAGTATTACTGTAGTAACATCACTGCTTGGTTCTTAAACATACTGCCACACACAAGTGAAATAAACAAAGCAACAGCTGCAAGATGAAAAAAAACAGTATAATAGGTTACATAACAACACTAGGTTGGGTAAAACTGTTCACTTAAAAATAATATATGTAAATAAATAAAACCAATTCAGAGCATGTGTGTGGGCTTACACTGAGACACAGCAGGGAACGTGCACAGGAGAGCCTGCATGGGGGAGCAGGGAAGAATACAAAGATCTGTACAATGTGGTGAAAAATAAAATAATATATACGGTGCAAGTAAGAGCTAAATGAGAATACTATTGTTCTTAGTGCAGCAGACAAACTATATACAGGTTGAATATGTCTGAGTCTCCTTTTGTCCCCTAAGCCTGTATTCGTTGTGTCCTTCTGAACACCTCAAGAACAAAAACGTGAACAGCTCTTCTTATATGACACTATTCAATAGTAATACTAATAAAAACGAATACATAATTCATGTGCCATGCATGTTTATATAGATTGGTGAGCCATGGAAATGTAGCGTTTTGCACTGGAAATGTATGTAGGTTAACCAACTGGTAGTTCTTTGGGTACATCAATCTGCAATTTACCAGCTAGTCGTTTAGTCGTTCCCATCTTTACCATTAATCTAACAAAATAAACAACACCTTGACTGCTATCATAATGTTCAAACCATGTCCCCAACGATTGAAAGTGACAAACTACATTGGTGTGTCCACATCAGTTACTCAGACTAAATTGATTGTGGCAAGCAAGCAAATCCTTTCAACTACTTGTTTTGTTTGATGTTAACCGCAACTTTCAGCTACTAACAAAGAGAAAGAAAGTCTCAGGAGCGATACAAAAACAGACAGATGAAGACTTCAGAAGAGTCAAAGGGGAACCCAGACACTTAATTGAGTTATATGAGTTCTCTGCGCTCAGAGACAACCTGTGTGAATCTAAAAACCTTTACTTCAGAGCAACACAACCAGGTTCCCTGTGATTGAGCTCAGTCCTTCTTGTTTATTTCATCCCTTCTTCGTCCTACTTTCCACTTCCAAAAGCATTGTTTATATTTTTAATCACAGAGAAGGATAGGTGGCTCAGTTTTCCATTAGAATCATTAAATGCAGGGTTGTCTATGAACAACATTGGAATTGTTGCAAAAATGTGTTCAGTCAAAGACAAAACCTTCCCATACTGATCTCTAATTATGGTAATACAGTTGACAAGAGAGGTAAATCTTTGACAAGACAGTTAAATTGGTATGGCAAAAGATACTGGAAACATTCAGGTGTATTCCGGTTGATTGACAGGTCTTGTACACATGCACGTCTTTAGACAATAGACAGATATGAGAAAAAGATGACTGGATTTTGTTTTGCTCTAACATTTCCTCTATGTTCATTTCAGCTAGTTAAACACAAAACAGTATTTTAATACTGGCAAGAATAGCTTGCCAAGAAAGTAAATAATGCAGAAGGGAAGACTAGATCTTTGACAGACGCAATCTCTTTGACAAGCTCACCCAACAGATGTCCCGGGACGACATAAAGGTATTCAAGCAAAGACGGAAGTGAGGATGGCAGGATTTCTCCCGCTTCTTATCCTCCTGACTGGCATTGCAAATTACTGACAGTAAAAATCCTGCACAGTTTCCAATTCATATACCCAAAAAATAACACCCAAGATATTACTACAAAATAAAAACGCTCTAGGTAGAACAGAATTGAGACTTTCTCTCATCAATGGCTCTCAGACAGGTAGAATGACAGGCTGCTTGACCATGCCCACTCAGCCTGACCACGCCCACTCAGCCTGACCACACCCACCCTGCTTGACCATGCCCATTCAGCCTGACCATGCTCAGACCTGACCACTCAGTCTGACCATTTAAAAATGATCACACTCACTCAGCTGATGTTTTAGCAAGTGTTATTGCTTGTAAGTTCATTTTGGACTCAGCGTTCATCACCAAGCAGCCATTGAAAGCACAAATGTTAGTTTCAAACAATGTGCTTAAAGTTACAAAAGTCACATTAGAATTTCTTTTATTGCCGATTGTAAATTAACGTGTGTTCAAACTCAGTGGAAGTGCACAGGAGTGATAATACCTAACCCAAAACCACCCAGTGGAACCAAAATAGATTGAAAACAGATTTTACTGTGTCAACCAATTTGTTGATATTCCCTCTTTTTGAAACCATGTTTACAAGAATCTGGGCACCTGTAGCGTGTGAGGTTTTTGATGGAGAGGAGACACAGTCTTTATGTCAAACACATTGAGGGGGCCAAGTGTTACAAACATGTTGCCAGGGTTAGATATCAATAACTTTTTACAGGGATGAGGAAAAACAATATTGAATTTTTATTTTGATTAGTATCAAGTATCAGTAAGGATTTAAACTGATAAGCAAAATAGGAACTGGAATGGATAAAATGCAAACAGTCAACTTGGTTAGTCAACATTCAGCTGCGTAGTGGGCTGCTACAGTCAATAAGCTGTTGGTTCCAGTAATTTAGATTCAATGGTCTGCTCAATTTATGTATTCACAACAAAGGAAGCAAAGTTAAGTTACCAACATTTCATTTCCAATCTAAGGTAGCAATTGCAATTTTAAAAACATTAATCCAAGAAAAAGTTGCGGAATGACTCTATGTTGTATAGTATTCACATTGGAAAAATAAATATCAGTCATGTGACTCATTAATCATGATTGCTCCTGGGACAGAGTATAATTTGTAAATCTATACAATATTGTGTCATTGATTCTCAGAGATTCATATGCAGTCTGAATGTAATTTACACAGTGGATGCATGATTAAAGTGAAATTCAATAGCAATGCATTAACCTGCTAAGTATCAAGAGAGCGTTTTCATGAAGAGAGACCTGGGAGGCAGCTATTCAAGGTGCATGAAATTGTGAATTCAAGGTGTGTCTGAGGTAGAAAAGAAATAGCCCAAGTACCAGTCCTGAAAGATTTATAATTGAAGTCATTCATCTCTTGACTTTCCCTTTTATATATCATTATATATCCTTGCTCTACACTGCCAAGAAAATATGCTAGCGATGACAACATAATTAAATATATGACCATGGTAAAATCAAGTTCTTGTATTCAAAGTTCTACTGAAGTTAAGGTTAACTACAACCTAAAAATCAGGCAGTGGACTAGAGGGTAGAAAAACCTGAAGGGTGTTCAAGAAAGCCTGTTATGAAAAGCGGGGATTCATTTCCAAAACCTGATTTGAATTAATCTAACAGGTCAATCGGGGCTAAAGCAGTTCCACAAAGACTCACGCGGCCTTGGAACTAAACAAGTGGAGGCCAGTCATTGAGAGAATGATTGGGGGGGGGGGGCAGTATCAGAATCCATGGCACCTAATACAAGGAGTGACTACACAAAAGGTTTGCATATCTACTTGCATATTCTTGACCAAAATGTTCTAATATGTTTTATCGTTTCACAGTGATGGCGAGTTCTGTATGCCTGTTGGAGCCACCAGAGAATAGGACCCTGGGTGTGAGACTGTTTAAAGAGTGGTGATCATTAATCCAAGTTCTATTACTGGTTTCAGAGTGAAGGCCCATCTCCAAGAGAGGACAATGAGGAGAATGTCGGTGTGTTCAAGGAGGCCTGAGGTAAGTATTGCACATTGTGTGGTGGGCGCTCATAGTGTGTTGTTACAACACTTATTCACAGCAGGACACTGAGATCATTCCAGGACCCTCTCAGACTGGGACTATGGGTGACAAAGTGAGTATTGACTAACGAATGCGACACAATGCTGCTCCCACAGAATGCAGTGTACAAAAATGTGTACAAGAGATATCTATTAAAAGAAATTGAGCGATTCAGTACAAGAAAACTCAATATGAGTCAGTGTAGTTGGGTCAGGAACTCACGTTAAGCATCAGTTTGGGCTTAGCCTGATAATAAAGTATAAATTGCTACAGTAACTCAGCTTAAGCTATGTTGAACTTGCTTTATGGAACCAAACAAACTGAAAATGAGTCAGACTAACTGAAATAAACCTGGTTAGTTTGGTAATCTCGTTTGATGGCACAGGCTTGTGTTCAAGGAAGAGAGCAAGACACTGAATCCCTATGAGCACCAGATCCACATTTGTGTCCTTGACCCTGCTCTCTGACCACCCTGGAGGAAATAGGGCTCAATAATGTTTTACATATGATCAATAATAAGCCTTGTCTATAAAGCATTATTCATAAGCGTGCTTCAAAAAGCAATAACAAATGCGTTTTAAGAGTTAATTCAGGCAGAACGTTCCAAAGCATTGGGCCTTGGTAGACAAAACCATGTACTATACAACATTCTCATGTTTCAAGGCTGAGGAGCATTTCATCCTCGATGGTCCACTTATGACTGTGATTGCTTCCACTTGTGGTTGACCAGCTTAAACTTTGAAAGGACCCCATTTCTATGAATATCACAGTTTCTATGCAAAATAACTAGTATCTTAAAGTTGCAGATAGCCCATTAAAATGGAAATAGCCAAGTTAAGTACAAGTACCTAAGAAATGTATTCACATAGCACCTCATTGGTCTCAGAAAATATACCAACCCAAAACACGATTACATCAATTTCAGACAAACGTTTTGAAAAGGCTACTGTTACTGACTACTGCTGGAAACCTTCATACATTCAACATTTAAAAGATCAAGATCTAATCACAGATGCAGCGATCCAATTCTGGCCAAAGATCAGCCAACAATAGACCTAACATAGTGTTCTGTTACCTGCTGTTAACCGTGCCAGTTCTACCGTATCCTCCAGGACGTGCAGGTAAAAATAGAAATTAAAGTATCACGTAATCATCAATGTTAATTTGGATGAAGGCTAAAAGAGATCTTTAAAAAAATAATTTGTGAGGTATCATGGGTCTTGAAGAAAATTACAGCAACAGGTCCTCAGCATCAAGAAAAGCCCCATAGGGGGAAATCTGTCTTAATTAGATATCCAATCTGCTTCTGATCAAATTCTACCTTCCTTATGCAATCTCTCCTCTCTTACTCTCTACCTCTGATAGCCATGGAGTTTATTTTGTATGTTTATTTTAACGCAAAAATAAATTGCAAACCAAAAGCAGATTACTGCAACCCAAAAATACAAACATTGCAATGTATGACAAAGAGCAAAAATGTGCAAGCCAAAGAAAGTACATTTGCATTCAAATCAAGCGACTGCATGTCATATTCTTTTGCGTTTGAGTTTCTAGGTTTTGTGTTTGAGTTTCTAGGATTTGCGTTTGCGTTTCTAGGTTTTGCGTTTGCGTTTCTGGGTTTTGTGTTTGAGTTTCTAGGATTTGCGTTTGCGTTTCTGGGTTTTGCGTTTGCGTTTCTGGGTTCTGTGTTTGCATTTCCCCAGCTTGCAATGCCACCGTGAGGTCACGGTTTCTTTTCTGAACAAAAGTATTATGGGCGGGCAGAAGCTGTGAAGTCATGTAGATTAGCTGCTCTTCTGTTGGTCAGATCAGGGATTGATTAACATGGCCTGAATGCAAATCTAATTTCTCTGGCTTGCATATTTTCCTCTTCATCATAGCATACTGTGCAATGTTTGTATTTTTGGGTTGCAATAATCAGCTTATCTCCTCATTTGCAAATTGACAAGATTCAAATCTGTTCACAATCTCAATAATTTATAAGCGACTAGCAGCACCCAATAGGACTGCTGGCTCACAGATGACAGCTACGGTTCCCCACCTGCAGAGAGGGTGTGATATCTACTAGGACAAGAGAGGAAAGCCAATGTTTTTCCTCTGTGTATTGAGAATAGAGAGGAAATAAGAAGCACTTCTGCCTCTCATAGCAACACATGACATATGCTAGTAAAAAGGACAATCACACAGCACCGACTGTGTGTGTGTGTGTGTGTGTGTTTTTATCCACGTGCGCTATGGAGGATAATTTGTGCCACTATCGCACCTGAGTGCACGTACCGGTAGCAAACGTCTGCAAAGCTGTCCGATGTGTATTTCATAGCACAGAGTCCCGGAGGTGAAATAGTGTTTTCAATATTTTTGAACTCATGAGAAGGTGCACGTACAAGATATGAATTGGAGGACAGGAGTTTATATGTTGAGGGAATGACTTGTAATGACTTGCACCTCATTCATCTGGACACCAAGGCAACTACAAAGCCGCCCATGTGAAAATAGATATGATTGATGCAATTTAGTTTTAAAGTGGAAATTCAAGACCACGAACAGCGCCTCTCACTCTGATTGATGCCCGTCGGATTGAAGACACAATGGATAGCATGATAGCACTTGATTCAATAAACCTTTTCCTGCCCGATAGTCCCAGTTGAAATAAAAGCGCCTGATTGAAAATGTCTTAACCCCCCTCTTCGAAGACAAACCCACCCCCACCTGTGACCTACTAAATGAAATAAATAAAGACACGATAATGCTGCATAATACAGATGTTTCAATGGCATGTTGCAGGGAAAATCATTAACTTCAACGCTCAAATTCAAAACTGCTGATTTCCCAATCAAAGGCAGTGATTAAATTCCAGACTGTGTCTCTACAAATTAATAATGATACATCACAATTTGGGCAACTCAACCACCTGGGAGAGGATAGCATCCCTGTGTGCCACGTATAGCTCTACAGCCCGATGTCTGTCACTGGGAAAACTCAAATTCAGCACGTCCATTACAATTGTGCATAGATCAAATAAATCCTTGTCACATGGTACTGCAGGAAGCAGAAAGCCTCTTTAGCTGTTAGCAGATCAGCCCTGTTTTATTATACCATGAAGACCTCTGCACCCCATAGCCGGGGTACCATGGGCAGGCTTTTGGGATCGGTCGGATCATTCCAAACAGCCGCAATCTCGTTTCATTTTTCCAATAGAAAAGATTCGAAAAATAAAATTGCGTCAATGTTTTGTAGTGGGAGTCCAGACGAATGAGCATTTCTGTCTGCCGTGCCTGTCTGTGTCGTTCCCTCAAATAAACTCCTGGCGTCAAAGTCATATCTTGTGGCCACGAGATAAGGATTTTGTTGCCATGGGTTGCGGGTCACACATACACGTTCTCCTGAGCTTTGAATTTAAAACACTATTTCACCTCCAGGTCTCCGTACTATTAAATATATACTATTAAATATGCAGACGTATGTATACACGCATGTAAGTGCGATGTTGCCACAAATCAACCCCTGTATGTGGGAGTGAATGCATGCATGTGTGTGTGTTGCATCACCACACATCCAATAGGTTGCAACAGGTAAATGACAGAGCAGTGTGTTGGGTCTTCTGTGCATTGGAAATAGCTATTAATAGCCTGTCCCTGGATTTAATTAAACCTCATTTCAGCACACAATTAAAATCAATTACCGCACCCAATGAGAGAAAATGGAGGAGGAGATTGATCACTTTTCACCTTCGACATGGAGTATTCTCAACCTCCAGACATCATTCCCATGGGCTCTTACTTGCACTTTGCCATTGTGTTGATAAATACTTAGCTCTATTGCTATTGTACTGCTACACTATAACAGGCTGAGCATCATCTATCAAATTGAAAACCTTAATTTACTAAATCTGCCCTGCCATGCACATATGAAGAGGTAATGCTTCTTGTGGTGCTGGATGTGTGGAGCGCAGGCTTGGGAAAAGAGGGTGACGTCATATTCCGTAATGTTTATGAAAGGGTTACACACTGGGCAGTGAGGCAATCAGGCCTCGATTTGACGATCACTGCTACTTCCTGGTAAGGGCAGGGAGAGGAGGAGATAACATACCACAGGGATAGACACTAGCCCACAGAGGACAACCTAATATATGCCACTACTCACAATGTAGGCAGGACAAATTGGTACGGTTTTAAACAAATTGCCATCGTATAGCATGAGAAGGAGTCTTGTAGTCTAGCATTAGCTGGCTGGGTAATGATGCCTTCAGAAAGCATGTTTTAACAGTTTGAGACAGTCTTCCCTTGCTCTGTAAACATGAAATGATTTCACGAAGGCAAAAATAGGAAATTCTGTTGAATTCTGTATTCCCATGCCGGCGCTACGTCACACTATTTGCCACGATGAATATCAATTCAGCATTTTTCCATCTGGAAATGTATAGCAGATTGGTGCCCGGCTCCAGGTGAGCCCCTGCCCTGCAGCGACCCCGTCCCTGACCTGGCATAGCTGTGGGGCAGCCGCAGCGTGCACGGCGAGCAGCCGCTCTGCCACACCGACCCAGTGTGCTTCCCCATGACAAACAGCCATTAAATTTAAATTAACACTGTTTTGTATGATCAAATAAAATGACAGAGGTGAGGGGCTGAATGCATTAGCACACACCTCCGTAGACTCCAGGGAACATCGTGGCACTGCTTGTTGAGCAGGAACCAGAAGGAACGTTTGCCATAATGCATACTACACGCTACGACCTGTTTATGGTATAATACATACTAGCAATATGTTAAAGTGAATAACAAAAGTTGGGCTTGGAGAGTAACAGATGGCCTCGGCCCATGTTCCTACTGGTACAGAACATATTCGATTCCCTCCATTAGGCTTAATAAAAAAAAACACGTAAGCCTTAACTGTATTGCACATGAAAATACAGCAATGATGAAAGGAAATGATTAGCATTACCTTTAGAACCCTTTAGAGAGAGAGAGAGAGAGAGAGAGCGAGAGAGAGAGAGCGAGAGCTACTGTCCTACGCTACCTCCTCTGCGTCTATTTTTAGCTTGATGCCGAATCTCAGCAAAACAGGAGGTACCCATTTATATAATTTGGACAGCAAAATAAGAAACATTGAAACTGTTCCAATTTCAATACATCTGAGGTTCAACATGCCTGGCGGTGCTGGAATTAATACTGTAGTCTGGAATGGTCAATAAGCTCTTGGGAAGAGGAATAATCAGTTGGCAAAACTGGAGAGTCTAGGAGGGACAACAGCAATGATCAAGGACAATTAAAAAAAAAACAAGAGTTCGCAAAGATCCATTATTTGCATTTTAAATTCTCTCATTCTAATTTTTTATCGATATCGCTCCTCTCAAACGCTCTTTCAACATTTTGTTTCTAAAGACGATAAGCAGGGACTCTTTAGTGTTCTAATAGATAATCCACAGTACAATTATAGATACAACGTCACTTCTTTGGAAGGACTCCAAACAGGCCCAGTATAGAGTGTATCATTGACAATACAGTATGCTGTGCTGTCAAAATGCAGCTCCTTTACAGGTTCCCCCTGCTGCTGTTGGATAATACAATGATGAGAAAGAGAGGGAGAGACAAATAGAGAGTGTGAGACAGAGAGGGAGAGAGAGAGGGAGGGAGAGAGAGAGAGAGAAAGATAGAGAGGGAGAGAGAGAGTGACATAGAGAGGGAGAGAGCGTGAGAGAGAGAGGTAGAGAGGGAGAGAGAGAGGGAGAGAGAGTGTGCGAGAGAGGGAGATAGAGAGGGAGAGAGAGGGAGATAGAGAGGGAGAGAGAGAGTGCGAGAGAGAGAGTGATAGGGAGGGAGAGTGATAGAGAGGGAGAGGGAGAGAGCGATAGACTTAAAAATAACATTCGAAAAAGAAACAGGAATCCCTACAGTCTCTTCATAATTGAAAATGTAGAAGATAAGAACTGTATGCACGAGTGGGAACATGAAATTAGAGAGTCTGTCTTAGCCATGTAGTGGCACTTTGAAAAAGCACTTTCCTATAAGAAAAAAACAGCCCTATTATAGAGATTATACTGCATTGAGACGTTATATACAACATGCTAAAGATATGAAAGTTAGAAAAGAAACCCCAAAATCGGCCTGGTGAAGCATCACAGGGTTCACATGATTCTAGTGAGCATGGGTGAAATAATGACAATGGCCCCACACTGTAATTTCCATTAACTAAGTGAGTTTTATGGTCAAGCGCATTGCATTGTAATTATGATTAACTGGGGAAGACTTCCAATTATTGCTGGTGAGATCATTAAAAAAAAAGGTTTCCCAGTTTGAAGACACTAGGGGCCGTGATTTTCTCATGCAGTGACCTACTTGTCATTTGAGTTGCCCACTACTAATATAATGCTTTACAAAGAGGACTACACAAGCCTTTGGACATATAACTTCTCTAAGTCTTGGTAACTTTATACACTACCATTGTCATTTTCATCCCCTCTAACGCGTCTCTGTTTACTTATTTAATCAACGGCTAATTGGGCTGATTTGAAATCCCAAGTCCCATATCAATTATAGAATTTTTAACAGTAATACTATAACAATAAGAGTAATAACACTCCTTATAATTTATCATCCAAGTTATAATAAATAATAATGTTATAATAAATCAAAATAGAAGGGTAGTTAGTTTTAATATGAATAAAAATGGAGATGGAAACAAATCCTTTACAAGTTACAGTAAGTCTTATGCCAAATACTTTTAAGTTCAGAGTGCAATTTACAGCTTCATCTTCTGGATTTCAGATACAGGGCCTCACTTTTACATTTAGATCATGGCAGGACATTTAATAATTAAGCACCAGTAATTTCAACACGCCTTACGGTTGATCCAGCCCGTCCATTCCTCTGTAACACTTGATCTGATTAAAAGAACAGTTTGTCACTTGAATAGTCAGCTGGTGCGTAAGAGGAAAATATTTTATTTATGTTACCTAAGAAATTGTTTGCTTTGTATGTCACTGTATCCCTGCTTCTAGGGAAGGTACAAACCTTTACCTTGTATCCAAGTAAGCAGCAGCTAATTCCAGTTAAGTCCAAACCAGAACTGGAATACTAATATCCTGTGGTGCCACTTTCTGTCCACTACCAGCATGGTTTAGGTTTATTTTACTGGAGTGAATACATTTTCTCATTCAATTTGGTTACCATTGCACCTGATGGCACCAGACTGACTGTCATGGAGAGATGTGAGTCTTAAAGGTGCTATCAGTAATATACTGAAATCAAATAAAAAGTCTAATTACCACATTGTATGGTAAGATATAGTATAATGGTGATGGTCTGAAAGCTTCCTCTGTCTCTATGTTTTCTGATTGTGCCTCAGTGGTGCTGTTTTCCTCTACTTTCTGGTCTTTGTTTGCTTTGACAGCCTGTCAAACAGATCCTCCCCTCAGCCTGCACAAGCTGAAACACTGTGCTTCTTGTTTTGGTTTGGTTAGTGTAGTTCACCTCACTAACACAGTGATCTTACTGATAGCGCCTTTAAATGTATTTCAAACGTGTGCTGACTAGTAAAAATGTGTATGGTTTGAAGACATGGAAGGAAAATTAGTTACTGTGGGATTTAAAAGTAGCAAATACTATTTTGATTAACTAGTTATACCCTTCAAAAATCTGTCTGTATGGGTATGTATGTGTGTATGTATGTAGTTAGATAAAAGATGGTAACGAGGCAGAAGAAGAAAAATAAACATTGGGGCTTTAGCAGCCTCATATATTGTAGGTTGAAAAAATGCAAACTGGCATTAAAATAATACTGGTGAATTCAATTTATTTTAATAAGCATAAAATACCAACAAAAAAAAAAAGCCTACATACATTGTAGCACAAAAACTGATTTGTGGCAGGCTGACAGCCCTGGCCAGATATACGAGTAGCTGCAAGTAAGTGACATTAATGGGCAAACGCCACTTTCATAAATCGTTCATGGCTCTAGATTCACAAAGTTGTGACACAAAACACGGATTGAAGACTACTGCCGAGACCGAGTCTGACCAAGTTTCGCGTCGAGAAGGTTTACTGTAACGCTCGTGATGCTGCCATACCAACGTTCCACATATGCAACGACAAAAGAGCAACGAAAAAAAAAATAGCCTATAATAAACGACAGTTTGAATCGGGCCGTTGGTATTCGCTAAGGTTAATGCGCTGTAATCTTCAGCGGTCTTCGTTTTTGCTGAACACTTGAGATACGTCCTGCTATCTTCATCGGCCTGACATTTTTTTCTTCCCCTGACGCTTTTATGAACAGAATACAATCGAGCAGCACAGAACAGAAATATGTCTTTATTCACTCTAATGACCTAATGATTACGGCAATTTGAAGTAGCGAGAACGCGAAGATGTGACAGAACGCCGCGGCTGAGAGGAGCGCGTGCGGCGGTAACGTGCAGGTAGGCTTCGCCCTCGCGCATTCCTACAGATTGCCATCAAGCACGCTGCTCCGCGCGCGAGCCTCCAGCACGAGAGGTAGGTCGACTCGTTCTACCTGTTAACGCGGGAGGCGCGAGACCGGACTAGTCTCGAGGTAACAGACAAACGTTTCTGGACAA
>OMKK01056293.1:0-12768 GCA_900302305.1 Polymixia japonica | reverse complement strand
GCCGTTAGGGAATTATGTATGTCTGATAGTTTTTTGGGGTTTTTTTTGTTTTGTTTTTGTCGCTTCTTCTGTTCTGTCCTTTCTCGTGTCTGCGGCTTGGCCGGGCTCGAGGTAAAGTGGGGGGGCTACTCGGTCGCCTTGAAGTCCGCCGCTCCGTTCTCACGTACCTGTGTCAAGACCCTCAGACCGCACATTCGCCCCTGCTGCATTCTTGCAGTGATCGTGTCTGTGCAGACTTCGCTAGTGCCGTGCCCACCCCCTCCACTGGAACATCAGTTAGGAGTTCCTCCAAACAAGACCCGGCGCTCGACTGCCTCCAGTGGTGCGAGAGTTAACGATAGACGAAGGGGCGTCCGTCCTGTTTCCGTCTTCCCGCGGTCCGACTCCTCCAGATGGACTTGAAGTTTTTTTTAGGTTTTTTTTTAATAAGAGGAAGATTGTGTTTTAAGGATCGGTGAACGTGAAGAGAGGCCGTGATGTAAAAGTCGTGAGCATGTGTGTGTGTTTGTGGGTGTGGGTGTGGGTGTAATAGTCTACTTACAGTATGTGGTGGTGGTGGCGGTAGTGGTGGTGGAGAAGAGGGTGGGGTGACAACTAACGTTACCGTCCATGCCCTCCATTCATCACTGGCTGTAATAGCTGCCATTGGTGTTAAGTCGGTGCAGTCTAGTCACCCAGCTAATTAAGAAGATCTTTCATGCCGCTCCGAGAAGTAGCCTCCCCACGGTTCTGCCACAGGCATGTGGCTCTCAGTATTCTTTAGTCTGCACCGGGATGCCAAGTGATGACCAGACCACCTTTCTAGGATGGTGACCTCATCTGTGGTCATGACCAGAGTTATAAAACATAGGCACAGGTGTTACATCAGCAATGTACAATGTCCAGCACAGGAACGCAGTGAGAAATCTTAATTCGTATCATTCCTCACATTATGGCAGGTCAAGCTATGGTTTTTCAAAGATGAAATTCAGTGCATGCTACAAGTAAAGCAACAAACATCTTAGACTAAAGAATGTGATTCGATTAAGAGAATCACTGGGGCATGACTTGTGTGCTTATTTTCCGCCCACATCGCTGCAGAACAACTAAGCCAATACATTTGTTTGGTTTGGTTCTTATTTGGGTGGGGTGGTGGGGAGGGTAGTTCTGGGAGAGGATTACCAAGCTCCTCTGGGGATGCAAGCTATTTGTACTAGTCATGAGGGCCAATGACAAAATACTTTTCACCCAGGACACCAAACTCAGATTCTACCAGGAGAAACTAAAAGCAAAACGCTGCAGGGCAAGGATATATTGCGCTGATTACACCAAATGGCTTCACTGACTAGATGCAAGTAAAACAAGACTAATTGAAATAAATTGAACTTCTTTTGTCAGAAGCAATCTCATCCATGCCATGAAGGGCATTGTGCCAACGCTATATCACTCTGCTTTCATTGTAAGTGACTTATTATATTAACCAGTACCCAACAACTCATAAATATCCAGTATTCACAAAAAATAAAATATAAATATTGGAAATAGACATGATTTAGATGGAAACATTTAGGCAGTCTAAATTCACAACAACTTGAGACTTGGTGAAACAAACACACAGGCACAATGAAAGTCAGCCTTGTGGGGGGATGTTTATTATGGTAGATCACCACTGTGGGGCTTTAGGAAAAGACGAGAAGCCCTGTTTCAGCAAAGTAAGGCATTCTGGGAGCCATCAAAAAGTCACAAATCGGCAGTC
The DNA here is from genome assembly GCA_900302305.1 of Polymixia japonica. NCBI lineage: Eukaryota > Metazoa > Chordata > Actinopteri > Polymixiiformes > Polymixiidae > Polymixia > Polymixia japonica. Next base: position 11,033 of record OMKK01056293.1, on the reverse strand, counting down.
AGCAAACTGGATTTAACAAACAAGGCAGTCTTGCTCTTGATATGTGAGATTTTATACTGGCAGCACTCCTTAACATCCAAGTATTATTCTTTCAGGGATAATTGCTTAGCATAAATCACAGTCTTACTGAAATAGGTAAACCTTTCAGTTTGTTGCTGTAGCAGCCATTGGTTATCAGTGTTTCAGCCATTTCATGTTGATTAACAATGCATTTCCAGCTTAGACACAAGTGGTCTGCCACTAGTTTGAAAAGCATAATGATATTACAGAACACAATTTGATGATCACCAGAGTCCAGTGGGAGCATATTTTCCACATACAAACGAAACATTAAAGGAATACATCAACTTTAGCATACATCATGTTAAGTAAATAGGCGGTTAGCTTGCCAAGTTACTTAACCCATGTGTAGTCTTCTTATTCTGTATACTCTCCATGTCCACAGGGTCAAAGATGACCCACCCTCGCCACGAGGACCACATTGTTCTTCCTCTCCGGGCAGTTAAGAAACAAGAGTGGTGGTGGAGGCGAAGGCAAACCCTAAGCCTGGATGACAAGACCTCTCTCCCCTCTGTTGCCTCACCGTGCCTATACCGTGGTTGTCGTCCTCTTCAGGAACTGCTGTCCGAGTTCATATGAGGTTCTGTACATGGTCCCTGTCAGGTTTAAGAAATTGTCACCTGTAACATTGTGCCCCCCTCTCAGACCTACAGTCACGTCTAGCACGACACGCATCCCTTGGGTTTTCTCGGGGGCTCCACTGGCTGGCTTCCCCGTGCACACCTGCATGTTACAAGCGTAGCTGGTTTGTGTGCAACAGGCCACCCGCATCTCCGCTACATACATACTTCGCCGGCTTAACCAGGAAAGGACAGCGACCTTTTGACAGACAAAAAAAAAAGAAAAAAAAAAAGAGATTGATTTTTGTTTTTGTCAATGTCACAGAACATAATCACATAAAACAAATAAAACAATGAGTTTATTACAGCAGTAAATAATACAACTAACAGTGAAGGGCACTTACAGTTCAGTTATAAAAATTATAATTTACCTTTGAATGCAACCAGTCTTTTGTCCACTGTCGCTTCAGGCCCCGGGCAAGGCAAGGCAGACGCTCCACCCACTTCTCCCAGACATCCCTGATTGCTGCCAGTTTGTCTGTGACACGTTTTGCAGGTCACAACTCACGGTTGTCAAATCTGTTCATCTTTGAGAAAGTGTGAAACACCATAATTTGAAAGCACAAAAAACACTGTCCTTCCAGTTCCAGCATCCCTAAGATACTGGAGGCAGCCTCGCCTCAGGACCTATATACACCAGCTAAAATCAGCAGTCCCATGTTGCCATGCAGGGCTATCTCGTCCATCCTCTTCCCGTCTTCATAGTTGCGGAAACCCTCCATGTTGGTCATCTCCAGGATGACTTTTTTCAGTGGCTGTTGTAATGAAAGGATGGAAGGTTGGGGCAATGTCCCGAACCTTGGAAATCACCAATCTATTAGACCTCGAGGTCATCCTCATCACACTGTGTGCGGCCATCTCTCTCGCCCTGATTTCCATACGGTGATGAGGACCGGGTTATCTTGTCATTCTTGGACAAAAATGTCTCCCTTACACCTTGATGGTCTCCAGGGATTTCTTCATCATCTGAAGAGGGCTCACCATGCTCCGGGGTTGTACTCTTCACCATCCTCTTCTTCTGATAACTCCTCCGCTTCCATTTCATTGGCCTCTTGTTCCTCCTCTACATCTTCACAAAAGATCAGGTTGATGACCTGTTGGGAATTGAGCCGTGCACTCGAGAGAGAGAGAGAGAGAGAGAGAGAGAGAGAGAGAGAGAGAGAGAGAGAGAGAGAGAGAGAGAGAGAGAGAGAGAGAGAGAGAAATGGGGGTACTGACGTGTGCAGCATGTTTATAACATGATGACCCCCACCCTGACGCTGGTTCTTGTGAGAAAACAATTTCTTCTTGTAAGAAATGTTGATTTTATTGAGGCACTAGTATCCCATGTGATTATATCACAGCTTTATTGATGGCAATGGTAAACATGGCAGCAAGCATTTATTTAGAATATCCTACAAACTGCTGACACCGTGCTTTTCTAACCTTTGAATGAACAACTGGGTCTGGAGCTATTCTTATTCTGTCAGACATAGTTTCTCTAGGCAATAATGTAACATGCGAGAAATCTTTATGTTGGGAATCAATAGCATAAAGAATTCTTAAAATCAGAGAAATAAAAAAAAAAAACTACTTTTGGACCTACCAGAACACTGTTCTGTATTTCTTTAAATCACAAGAATTGAAGTGACAGTGAGCAGAGAGACCTGCCCCGTGTTTTGGCAGCTTGGTATGTTAAATATAATTTCAGGTGAAATGTATTCAGCGTGCAGCAAACATTTGACTATTTTCCAAGTTCTCATATGAGTTAAGATAGCTTAAGACATTTGCACTAGGCTCGGTGTTACTGATGAGATATGGTAACTAGCAGATTGTGGAACAAGGAGTGATATACAGTAGTCATGCTGCTCTTACTATTGGAAACTGCTGTTTTATTGGTCACTCTATGCTGGACTTCAATGAGCTGCTCACACAGGGATTGTAAACTTCATGGAAAAGACCACTGTTGGATTTTTTATAACTCTATAATTAGATTAATTCCCTCTACTACAGACCCACCTAGATTGTTCATCAATGCTTAGGGGTTGACAGATATCTTTACCAATCTCTCAAGACATCAACGTGAATGAACTGGCTTTCTGCAGGGACTGCTTCCTTTTAGACCATAACTTACACAACTAGCAGCGAGTTCTAATTCTGAGACCAGTAGCGTATGCTATAAAACAACGCTCTGAGTGACGCAACCATTCATTTGACCAACTGATACCAAGTATCATCTGAACACTGCACAGCAAGCCTGTAGTCACTGGTGCTTTTATAACCCCTCGTCTAAACAGGAAACAATGGTTAAATATATCTGACTGAAAAGGAACATGTTACATAAAACAGTAAAGCCAGACTATGTGAAATACTGTATATCAATAATGTAAAATAAATGATGTTAAAACAAATGAGACAAAAAGTGAACACCACCTTTATTTTCCTTTAAGACCAATATGTCTCAGCTGCAATCATTTACAATTCTCCCTTCAGTTCAACCGCACAGTAGTCTTGGAGGACAAGAATTCATAGTAAATGGGGAACATGAATGAAAGCCTCTGGCAAAGTGATAAGATTTCATATCCATCTGGTGTAAGTACCATGCATCAACGGCAAATGTGCTGGAGGGAACCTAAATGTCCCAAGCCAGCTTTCATATAAGTGCCACACAAATACATCACGAAGACTATTGCAGTCATCTGTACCCACGCTAATTCTGAAATTAGCAATGATAATGGGCCAGGCTAGCTGGCAGAGAGGCCAAGCCTCACTGACCATTAGAAAATAAAATAATTGCCATCCTGCTCATTTTGATTACATTGGCAATAATAGCTGTATCTACATGAATAGAGATAATGCTGAGAATATGATAATAAGTTGATTATATATTAGTTAAGACATTAAGAGACATTAACATTGAGAGAGACATTGACAAAACAAACATGTTTTAATTACATCAAATCAAATTGTGGCATAGCCAAAATGTTGCTATTTTTAAGTAGAAAAACCACAGAAATTGGAATTGATGTCACTGTTCCCTGGTTTGTAGATCATAGACATTCCCAGTCTGTTGTTTATTAGTGCCTGTTGGTATGGCAGAAATAAGACCCAGCTGATGTCACATCAGTTTTCTAGATTTACACATCAGTTTTCTAGATTTATGGATCATTAGAGAGAATAATTACTGAACAGATCTGTTCAGAAAACCTACTGCTAGAAATACTTTACTATGGGCAGACTGATCATTCCTTACTGTTAAAAAATAGTCTCCCTTTTAGTCAGTTTTGCAGATTAAAACGAATTTGCCAGAAAACCCATGATTTTGACAGGAACATGATTTAAATGAAAAACAACTTTCAACAAAGAGGATACAAGAAATCTGGCCACTAAAATAAAAGACAGATCTAGGTCTGATCTCTTAAAAAAATAAAGCTACAGTGAAATCAAATGATCGTATAACATTTACAACAGAGTATGCTAAGGGTTCAGAACAGATAAAGGGAATAATAACAAGACATCGGCATATACTTGAATCTGATTGTAGGTAAAAACCTGAGAGGCCACCTGGTACTCATTTACTTCCTCCTCAATCAGTACCAGCCCAAGCTACTTTAGCACCTATCCCCGAGGGCAACCGCCGCTGTGGTTGTTGTCGTCAGTGTAATTATCGTTACCGTTGTAAACATCGTCACACAGGTCACAAGAGATCCCTATAAAAGTAGTTATTTCATGTCACAGTAAGTCGGTCATTTATCTTATCTTACCTCACGGTAATTCATATGGTAAAGAACTCGTATTGCTGAACATAGAAGCACTATTAGATGCAAAAACAGGAATGATCCAGTAGCAGCACATTTTGTTGAATTTAATCATCATATTTCCTCTCTAAGATACATTGGTATTGAGAAGGTATGACTCCCCCAAGAGGAGGTAACTTGGATGTTTTACTTTCCAGGAGGGAACATTATTGGATCCACTGCCTGAGAACACTGTCACCTCATGGATTGAATGTAGATTATGACTTAAAGTGTTTTCTGTAATGATCCTGTATTTATTGAATATGTAGATTAAGTTGTTTATGATGTTCATCTAGAGCTGAGGTTTAACTTTTTCTGTATATCTATTAGAAATCTATTCAAAATAAATGTTGTTTTTTTTACATTTTTTTATATTCTTAACCAAAAAATTGTAATGTAAAATTTAAATCTCTATGTGTGGTTTGAGACGTAACGGTCTTGTCACTTTGTTTGAAGTGATTTGTTTGGCTGTAGTTCCTGTCACTGTTTGTTAAGAGTTTGGATTCGCTGAAGGCCTCTTGATTGTTTTTTTCTCACCCTAATCACCCTAATCCCTAATCACCATCAGACGTGTTACTGGGGTGTGACCTACATACCATACCATACCAGTGCCTGTGTCCTACGATTGTTGATCTCGAAGGAGGCCTGAGGGCCGAGACATCGTCTAATTAAAAGAGAAATGCATATGCAGTCAGTATGTGCAACACTTTGTTCCTACTCTGTGGCAGAAATAAGAAACATTCGCCCAGCCTGTCTGTGGGGTGACATGATGTAAAAGGGAATTCAGCAACACACGGAGAACAAAAACATTAGAGCGTCATTGTTTGTGAATTCTCTCACAGTTGTTTCTGATTCAAGCACCTTGGTAGAGCAGTGAGGTTGCAACAGACTGTTTTTCCTTTTTTTGTGGGGTATGATGACCCATTTACAAACCGGGTAGTAATGACACGATTCTAAAAATATTGGAAGCATCTTAATTCTGTGCTATACTGTAAAGAGTCCAACACTGCCCGTGCGTCTAGACTACCAATGTGTATTTGTGCTGGTTCTGAAGAAAAACAATGTACTTTAGCCTGTGAAATCCTGCACGTATTCAAACACCCACGCAGAAAACAGCCTGTGAGAAAACGGGAGCAGCTGATTCAAAGTGAGCTAATTCATTCAGTCACTGTATGTCCCCCGTCAAAGGCTGGTCCCCACAGGCCAGTGTAACATCTGGATGTGTCCCATCCACTCCATCAGCCTGGCTTTCATGTTGCTCTCAAGGGATTGAGACATTTCCTAAACAAACGAAGCACCCACCCATCTTATTTCACCATTATTATGAAGTGTTTTTTTGCCAGTACCAATGATACATATACTATGGTAAAGTAAAGTAGAAATAAATAAATGTCTACATGCATATCTCAAAAATCTAATCTAATAAAACTGATGTGGACAAGCGTGGGAGATGAAGTGTCCTGTACTGATTACATGTTACTGGGATAAAACATCAACTGGAGGGAAGAAATAAAGCAGTTTACAGTGTTTGGAGAATTTATTTCATTTATTATAGCAATAGAAGAAACCACATTACAAAAGATAAAAAAAAAAAAAAACATTACTAAACATCATATTGTTAGGTCGCCTATGCAATTAATTTAGTTCCATATTCCAGCATGAAAATAGAAAGTGTGAATAATCCTCAGGGAGATTTATACCAAGTGCAATGGAGTGAGGATAATCTTATAATCCTCTGTAATGTCATAATGTCCTATCAAAGCTTATCTAAACTAACGTTAACTTTCCCAGTGGAATTCAATCACAGATAAAGATGGGCTATCGAGAGATGGGAACAGCCTGCTTCTCGTATTGTATACTGTACCCATCTTGCATCCCGCACCTTAATTCAAATTTTCCACAAACCAAATATAAAGTCATATTATGCTTCATATTCTATTACATAAAATCAACACACACTTATATGAAGTGTTTTGTTCCAAAATGAGATCAGCCATTTAAAAGAAAGAGTAACATCTTCTCTTACAAAATGATTGGTCGCACAAAATTAAAACAAATCATGGTACCTTTTAAATATGCTATGTGCAAAATTTCTATCTTCAGCGAGGTATGATCTTTACAACAAGTGTCTGCCACTGCAGGTCGGTCAGTGTGTTGATATTCCCTCTTTTCCAAACCATGTTTGCATTACCGGCCCGACTCTAAACTCCTCCCAGGAATCTGTTCACCTGTAGTGTGTGAGGGTTTTTGATGGACAGGAGAGAGGACAGATGGAGAGGTGCTGCAGGGGAGGGGAATAGTCCCGCTTGTTTTGTAACGCCTGCTAGCTTCATAGAACGTTCATGATGAGGTAATACCCTATTGGCTGCCCAGTACTGGAAGTGAAGTAGGCGGCGACTGGATTGGCTGAAGGAACTCTGAGGTGAAGACGGCCTCAGCATACTCCTCACACACATCCTGGAACTCTGCTGCCACGTCAGCCAGAGCCTCGGACATAAGTTCCTCTGCCAGACTGGGGGAAAACAAAAATTTGAATCAGTTTTAGATTTACGTTGGTTGATTAGTATTTTCCTCCCTAAAATATATTTAAATTATTTTTCTGGCTAAGTGAGTGTAGGATGGTCAGTAAGTGGTTCACTTATGGACAACATTTGAGTACATTCCTTGTTTTGCAGAAAATATAAATCATCAGTCACCATACAAAATACTGAAGGTGCAATTACAGTGAGGTTTCGCTATCCAATTTGTCCATTGACTTTAATAGATAGACTGGACATGAGAAACTCACTGAAATTGCAGCCTTGTTTGCGAGCTCTAGAATGATGCAGAAAATAACTCAAAAGTCCGGTGAGCCGGATCCTCCACCGAGCCAAATCCCAGTGTTTTTGATCACTATTTGAATCAACAGAGACACACGCTGAAGCAGGAAAATGACATAAAAAGCAAATTTGTGCTGCAGACTAGTACTGGAGACAGTGTAGCATAGCAGAGAGACTGTTCTGTAACCAGAATGGCTCAGGTTTGACTCCAGCCACAGCCATCATCATCGAAGAGCGTTTGAGCAGGACAATGAACTCCTATCTAACTTATTGTAAGTTCCTCTGAATAAGAGTGTCAACTAAATGACTAAAATATAAATGTATCCCACTCATAGGAACCCAGGAAACACCTAATTTCCTAACATTAGTGCATTTAAACAAAACAAGGGCGGTATCGGAATGTCATTTTTTTGTTATTCCAACAAAGCTTTGAATATCAGTGATGTCATTGCTGTACTTAATCTAATTCATCAATACAATACTTAAAATGCTGCCAAACAGGTGATCCTTGGACAGCTTTACCTGATGAAGGTCTAAGGACCGAAACGTCGTAAGGAGACCCTTTGGACATTTTCTCCTACACACCTGTCTACTAGAAACTAACAGGTGTGCAGAAGCCTTTACTGTCTTTATTAGGACAAATTTAAACTAAAATAAACAGCTGCTCACTCACATGAGCACGGCTTAATGAAGCACTGTGCAGGAGCTTTCTGCTTTCAACTTTGGCAATAATAAAGTTTAAGACTTATAGGCCTACATAAATGAAAATGACAACAGGTGTGCAAGATTCGAATGCTAATTTAACATTTAAATATCTAGGTTTCAATCTAAGCCCTGATCCTTCAAATTATTCAGTACAGCCCAAAACAAAGTTGCTTTTGTTGAACTATCAGTTCCTCTGAATGGCAACGAGCAAGCATACTCGTCCGTCAACACTGTATACTGAGTGTTAAATATGAAGAATTCTTCCATATGGAACACCAACAGCCACTAAGTATTAATATTAATAGTGTTAACCATGCTAGCTATGCTGAATAGTACTTCATATTGTGCTGTCTGTGATCAGTGGTGAAAGATGAGAACGCTTATTTTGACATTCCAAACATACTTAAAAGCCAACAGAAACATAAAATCAGTGTTTAGTTCAGAAGCACCAGAGATTCTAAAGCATTAAATTGATGTGGAAGCACTGGATATCTCTGCGTAAAGGGACGAGTGTAACCATCTGCTAAATTATCCACCTAGCCCCGCTCTGCTCTGTTCCATACTAATCTGCCCCCAAGCTTTGTCAGCATAAAAACGCATCAAAGAAAATCAAAAAGAGTCTTTAATAGCCTGCAGTAGTTACGCCTTTTTTTATTTTTTTCAACTAAGATTAGGTTTTTCATTTTTCCGCAATGGATCTATTGTTAGACAGCTCCAACACTGAGACAGGAATCTCCTGGGTGCAACACCGTACCGCTTATTACCATTTCATCACCGTCAGGTTTCTACGCTGAGTCAGGATAACGGGGACCGTGTGTGTGTCTGTGTGTGTGTGTAGGTGGGTGTGGGTGAGTGTGTGCGTGTGTGTGTTCTTTCCTCAAAAACTGCGGATAATTGGATGGTTTCTCTGAATCTCCCCTTCCAAATTCAAAAACTACAGATCAACCTCTCGAAAACTTCAGTGTTCCACAGAAGTAGGACTGATAATGAGGCAGTAACATGAGCGATCTGATCCCATGGGTGGGGCCGGGCTACACTTTCTGGCTCGCAATTTAAGCAAAACAATTTCTACAGCACTTCACACTCCCACACACCTCTGTGTCGAGGAGAGAGAAATATCTCAAAAAGACAGACATGCCAATCTATCGTGTGGAACTTGTAAAAAAAAGAAAAGAAAAAAAGAACACTATTCAATTTCTGTCTTGTCTGTGAATGTGTGAAATTGCGTATAGCTTCTAAAACAAATGCATTGAGAATGTTCACATGGACGAGTGGGAATCTTCTGCATTGCACCAACTTAAGAATTCTGTTAAGTATGCAAATGTATGGGTGCGAGGGAAGAACACCGGTGAACACCAGAGACATACATGCCATGCAGAGTCAGACCGTGAGCTCTGCGTGATGCTTGCAGAGCCTGCGCTGCGATGCCACATTATGTCTGTGAAACTGCCGTGTAGCCCTGGGCCACGTGAATAATACAAACTCCTACTCAAAGTCTTATCGGGGGACTAACCAGATAGCAAACATGACACATCTGTCTTGGGGTGATTCTGGGCACAAGCAGCGCGGAATTGTGCATATTTGCAGTACAGATGTTTCAGAAGAAACAAGCAAACTCAATGACACAAAAAAGCTTATGATAATGGAAACAACAAAAAATGATTATATTAAAATACCATTCTAAGCCTTATTTTACCACAATTGCTATTAAACCCAGTGAATGTCCGCTTTTAAGAAACCTTATCGACGGCCTTATAGTCGGCTGCGCAGTCGGTCCCTCACCTGTCTGCGATGGCCCAGGGGTTGAAGCTGCCGACGGGCTCATGAGCAATGAGGCGGAGGTAGGCGTCCATGTCTTCCCTGTACTTCCGGATGCTGTTCAGCATGCTGCCCGGCACGGACACAAGGGTCCCCCGGTTCTGGGTTCCCCCCGGGAACACGGCGGCGCTTGCGGGCTGCCGTGCGTCGTGGGAGCCGTCCTCCGTCAGGCTGCTCTCGGACAGAACGCTGCGGTTGAGAGACAAGATAAGAGGATGCTCATGCGGGGGGAAACACACACACACAGAGCTAAACAGGTCAATCTCCACAACCCATTTTCCCATTACGTCCACCCACCCTATTCACACTGTATCGGCCGGGCAGAGCGCTGTCGGGGGGCAGTGAATGAACTTGTGGCTGTGGTCTGGGAGTAAACGGTTATTTATTGAAGATGGAGCCGGAGCGCGGTGCAGCGCTGTGGCCCTGCTGACCGGACTAGCCTGCTGTGCTCAATATAAACTCAGAGTGATGAATTAGCAGGAGCGTGATGGCGAATGCCCGCACTCTTGCCGGCCCCTTTGCCCGGGGTGAGTAGGGGCTCAGCTGGGCATCGCCATGGTGTTGGTTTTGTAATCCTCTTTGTGTGGACAAATCAGCCTGGTTCTCGCTACAGAACTCGCGTTGCTATATTTAGCAGGTTCCCAAAGCAAAACGCCCATCTATTGTGCTCCCAAGCCTTGGCTGTACTTGTTTCTATGTCGACTGTGCCCACTGAGCATCACACGGGGCAGCCGTAGATGTGTAAGTGCCAGTGTAGTTGATGCCGGCTCAAAATGGCTCAAGTGGCTGCCTAAGGGCACTTAAGGACGAGTAGCCAAAAAAATAAATAAAAAATCACCCAGTCACCCCTCCCATGCAAAGTGCCATTCCTCTCTACCAGAAGGCACCTTTTCTAAGGCACACACATTTTCTGTGGCAATTCAATGCATGCATGGGCCAGTCTGCTATTCCTGCCAAGAAACACCTTTCAGAAATTGTGACAATCAATTTTCTCCAAGGACAGGCCTAATCTTGTATATTTATCGGTGAGTGAGTTTTACATTTTGGGGGTTTGAGCGAGGGCAAGGTGATGTGAATGATAAGTATCCCATATCATGAGTAAAGTATGAGCTGTGTACTCTCATACTCTCTCTCTCTCTTTTAAGGGACCGAAAGACAACGAGAACACCCTCAGAAACAGCCATGCAGAACATCAGCAGTGAATATTTTACCGGAGTTGTACACTGTGTGTGTGT